>JARYGA010060626.1:0-44415 GCA_030545235.1 Helianthus tuberosus
AAAGCTACATCAATGGTTTTAGGTTCTATTTGAGAAATGTAGCATGAGTATAAGCAAGTATTAATGGTTTTCGATTGGCTCTTGGTTTGAACTCCTGTATCTACTGAACCAATCACGTTCTCGATTGGATGATTTCTTTGAACACTTGTTGGGATGGCAAATTCCGGTATGGTCTCGTTTTGAGTTGAATTGGTGTTGCTAGACTCCCCCTCAGTAGATGCTACAGTACTGTGAACCACAGAAGTAGTAACAGTACAATCTTCAAGAATGGGGTCAGGGAACAATGCAGATCCTGAACCATTAGAGTTAACACCTCCTGATGATACACCTTCAGGGGATTGATGAGACGTTTGTTGCGACGTAGGATGCTCTATAAAGATCATTCCTGGTGCATCTATGGTATGATTTCGCGAGCTCCCTTCGTCCTGCTCCTCTTCGTCTCGGTATCACCAAACGAAAGTGGTTGTTTCGGAGTCGACACACCTGCATCTGTAGGAACACTAGACAGAATGTTAAAAGATTTAAATAAATCATCATAATCATATAACCAGTCTGTACCTACTCTAGCGTCCGTAGAATTTTCTTCGAGCCATTCAATGTTGCATGACTCGACGACCTTCTTGGTTACTTTATTGTATACTCTATAGGAAGATCCTTTAGCGTATCCAATAAAGAAACACTCGTCCCCCTTGACCTCAAACTTCCCATTATTGTCCATAAGTAATAGTACACACGCACAACCAAAGATACGGAAGTGTAAGACCGAGGGTTTATGTCCTTCCAGAATCTCATAGGGTGTTTTTATATGACGTTTGTTTACTATAGCGTGATTCTGGATGTAACAAGTCGTGCTAACTGCTTCAGCCCAAAAGAAACTAGGAAGCTTCGAATCGGCCAGCATGGTTCATGCAGCCTCTTAAAGAGTACGATTTCGTCTCTCAGCCACTCCATTTTGTTGTGGAGTTCGTGGTGCACTATATTGTCGTTCGATTCTCTTTTCTACTTAGAATGTATCCAAGGTGATATTCTTAAACTCTGTCCCATTGTCTGATCGAATAGCCTTCACTCTTGTACTTCTTGATTCTCAACCAGAGTGATGAACTGTTTAATTAAACCCGCAGTCTCATTCTTGTGACTCATAAAGTAAACCCATGTGTAACGTGAGTAGTCATCAACTATCACAAGACAGTACGACTTCTTGCCAATGCTTAGCACATTCACAGGACCGAAAAGATCCATGTGTAGTAACTCGAGCACAGCTTTGGTCGAGGGTGTAGACTTGGATTTATGAGGCTTTCGATGTGCTTTTCCTTTTGCACAAGCAACATATTTCTCTACCAGCATGAAGTCTTTGATTGGTAGATCACGAACCATTTGACCTTTGGCAAGTCGATTCAGATTCTTCATGTTCACATGCCCAAGGCGACGATGCCACAACAGACCATCATGTTCTGAAATCTTCAAGAAAAGGCAAGTAATTTCTTCACACGGTTTCTTGTTCATGTCAATAACATATGCATTTCATCTTCTCTCGGCAGTCATCAAAAACCAATCCTCAGGTATCACGATCCCTGGTTTCAGCACATAACATCCCTTCTTTGTAAAATGAACTGAATTTCCTCTATCACAGATGTGTGAAATGCTCAGCAGATTGTGTTTCAGTTCTGGGACGTAGTTCACATTCTCGAAGCTTAATAGGCCGTTTCGCACTGTTCCTTTTAACGTGATTCTGCCAGATTCTCCTCCTGCAAAAAAGACATATCCACCATCAAATTCTTTTACATTGACGAGTTAGGACAAGTCTCCTGTTATGTGCCTGGAACAGCCACTATCCATGTACCAAAGTCGCACGGTAGTCCTCCACAGCTGTTCCTACACGATTAGCGGGATCAGTTAGATTTAGGAACCCAACCCATAGTGGATCTGGGTTTTCCTTGAGCGTCGATGTATGTCACTTTCTACCAAACTAAATTGTCTTTATTAAAAAACTTTGAAGGATTTGTATTGGCAGATTTCTGTTGAGATGTATTTGATTGGGCAGCCTTAGCTTTGGGTTTTCAATGTTTGTGTGACCATTTATAATTGTAGTTACCAAAAGCTTTATGTTGATTTCTTTGAAAATCATTTTGTCAATTTTGATTTCTTCGTTTGGCTGCATTCCAATCTTGATCAGAAGGTTTAGCTTTGCGATAGTTATTCTTCACTGTCTTAGACTTTCCAGTCGTCACTGACTCTGAACAACGTGATCGGTTTGGCTTGACCTTCTGATTTTGTGCATTCTTATTCTTTGATTGCACACTTGGGAATTGAAAAAAGTTTCTGGCAGTGTGTCCAGCAATACCACAATTGAAACATGTTTGTCGTTTCAATGTGTGGAAATTTTGGGGCTTCATAGCAGATGCTGATCTGTTGGGTTTTGAAGAGTGAGCTTGTTTAGTTTTCCTTGCTTGTTTAACTTGTGCTTTTTCTGAGCATTTAGGTACCTGCTGATCAGAACTAGCACAAGCCTGAGATTTAGACGGATGATGTTTTTCATCTTTCACAATCTTATCATAATCATTTTGAAAAGGCGATTCAGTTTCAGTTTTAACTTCCTTTTCAGAAACACTTTGTTGTGACTGTTCATTTATTTGGACCACCTCTTCTTTTACAATTTCCGATTCAGTTTTAATTTCAGAAGATATTAAAGTTTCATCAACGCATGTTTCATCAACACATGTATCATATGAGTTTACTTGTGGTTCATTTTCAACTTCGGTTTCCAATGGGGTCCCACTAGATTCAACATTAGGGACGTCCACTGAGACCGATTCAGAAGAAGAATCAGAACATTTTTTATTTTCTTGAGAAGAAGTTTCATTGGTTTCACTAAATGCATCCTGAGGGACCTAACCTGTCAAACTCTCAGTAGCTGTAGAGTTAGAAACATCACAATCATTAACTACTGAAAAACACCCATCATCAGACACATTTTTCAAAAGTTCATCACAAGCATCAACAGTTTTGCCCAAAACATCAGGCCCACTAGACGACACATAACTGTGAAACGAGTTAAGAAAAGCTTGTCCAAACACACAACCAGAATCAGTTTCATTAAACGAAGTTTTAGAAAAATCAGAATTTAAATCTTGTTCATCCCCAAGAATATCTCCAAACTTTACTTCAACTACTTCATCTGCACATGTAGACGAACCATTAGGATCAAAAGTACCCTTAGAAACAAAATTTATTGAAGGAATCGCTTGTTTATCAACAGATCTGCTGTTGATTGATGACTTATCAGTTTTAGGACCGTAAGTCATCTTGTCCTCATTCATCAATTCCTCCTCAGTAACAGGCAAATATGTATAGTTGTTATTATATGGAGGAGGAACTTGATTGAAGCCTAAACCACACCCTTTCTTTCTCTTGTCTGCTAGTTGGAGGTCACATAGATCTTTGACCAATTTACTAGAAGACTCGTAGCTTTTAATATTAATTTCGTTAATTTGATATTTTTCTCTAATGTCTTCCAGTTCTTTGGTCAAAACGCATACTTTTTCTTTAACCTCGAGGTAATGGCAAGTCTTTACACTTAGATCATCCTTAAGTTGAATGATGTCTTTTCCCTGAGCTTCGATTTTTTCTTTATAAAGCTTTTCATTTTTTACTAAAGTAAAATTTTTATTTTTTATATCTTTGTAATCTTGTATTAGCTCAGCGTTGTGTAATCGATATGCCTCAACCCTTTCTCTAAATTCAGGAGTGCAAAAGACAGAAATTACCTCTTCTTTAGTGAGTCCATGAATTGGAGCTGAAAGGATCTGAGTCATGAGTGTCAAGTTTTCAGCTAAAGTCTCATCCTCAGGTGCAGAATTCTGATCCTCAGGAACTGAAGTCTGATCCTCAGGAGCTGAAGTCATGAAAGCAATGTTATCTGAGGCAGTCTGATTCTCTAGAGCTGAAATGTTCAGTCGTTGAATTTCTGCATTCCAATCAAAAGTAACATTAGGCTGAACCACCAGGGCTGAACTTTGAGTACTTCCACTAGCAGCTGTTGTGGTGTCAGTCGTAGTAATAAGAGCTCTCTCAAGGTTGGGTGGAGCAGATTGTACTGGAGTTTGATCTCTATTGATCTGTGGCTTGGTGCAGTTTCGTGCAAAATGACCTGGCTCATGGCAATTGTAGCAGCGCATCTTCTCAAACGACATTCTAGTGGGTCCTGTAAAGGTAAGACCTTGCCATTTGTTTCTCCCAGTTTTTATCACGAAGTTCTTTGCTCTAAAAGCAGCCATAGCCATCTACCATGTGATATCCATTTCTTCTACATCCTAGGGATGTATTTGATCTAGATCATCCATAGAAAATCTAGGAGGATCTAGTTTACCCTCAACAAAAGCATTCAAGCAGTTTATAACAGAGGCAGCAATGTCCAAATTTTCCTTGGACTGTTGAGTGAAGAAAGCAATCATCTTGTTCTTCACAGAAGGATTTGAAGCAGCAGTAGTGGTAGCAGTAGATGGTGCAGCAGAAGGAGCTGGCGTGCCCGAATAGTAAGCATTAGTGGAAGTAGGAGCAGTCTTAGCAGACACCGAGCTGCTGAACATTTGAAAACCACCTTGAGACATGAGAGCAGCATTGTTGTTTGATGCAGAGGGTGTTGCATCTGGCGAGATCTTTGGTTTTCTTGATCATGGCTACATGATGATCCCAGCTTTTAGGTAGGGCATTCAGAAGTTGTCTGTTGGTTGTAGCATTTGTCATGTGCAGCTCTTCCATTTTCATTTGAGTAACCAGCTTGACAAATCTCTGAATTTGATTATCAACAGTCTCTCGATAGATATGGTTGAAGTTGTTGAAGTTCTGGCTTAGCAAATTTCTTCGACTCTCTTTCATGTCTTCATTTCCCTCATAGACATCTATCAAGGCTGTCCACATATCTTTAGCGGATTTGCAAGTACGAAATCAAATGGCAATATCTGGACCCAGAGCCATAGTTAGGTAAGAAAGTGCCCTGTCATCTTCTTCGACAATAGCAAAGTCTTCTTCAGTGTACTGTTCAAGAGGCTTCTTTACTTTCACACCAGGTTCACCATCTCGTTCCATCGTGATTTCCCTAGGACCTCTTTGAATGCTTCTCCAAATCTTAGCATCCTAAACCTTCACGTGTTGTTCAAATCGCCACTTCCACTCAGGGAAGTCATTACCACTTAACAATCTGGGAACACGAGTGGTGGTCCCAATGATAGAGTCCAATTCTTGATGTTTGTTCATGGCTGCCAAGTCAACGGTCTGATTGGATGAAGTCATTTTTAATTAATTAATTTTTTTTAAGTCCAAAAAGTCCAAGAGTCCCAAAGTCCAAAGTCCAAAGTCAAATTAACGTTGTAATCTGTCGTTTCGAGTAGTGAATCCTTGAGTCGAGATCTAAGGTTGTGAGTCAAGATCAGCAATTTCAATCACATGAGCCCTGAGTCGAGACCACAGTTGCGAGTAGACCGACTTCCAGGTTGCGAGTCGAGACTGTCAGTCGAGATCTTCGTTTCGAGTAAGAAAGTTACAACTCGAGACCAAGTCGGTTGTGAGTCGAAACCTTGAAGAAATGAGACCACCCCTTAACTGTTGAGTCGAAATCTTGAGGTTGCGAGTCAGAATCGTGAAAGAGACAAGTCGAGACCACGTGATTGCGAGTCGAGACCTGCAAAACAGATAATGAGATAAAATTTTGACTCACAATCCCTGATTTTCAGCACCTTCCAAAATTCAAAAGATTTTGAAATATTTTGAATTTAATCACCAACAACTTTTCCGAACAATCAGCAAACAGCTTTCTGAATCAACAGAAACCAAAATCAGCAATCTTTGATGAACTTCTATGATGAACACATGAACACTCCCAAGTCAGAAAGTATATAAAAATCAGAAATCGCTGAAAACACTTAGCAACCACGATCAATAATAACAAAATAGCCGTCTTGAATCTGTTTGATATCGACCGAACCAAGATATGGTTTCTTGGCTCTGATACCAATTGTAAGTTCCGTAAGGATCTTTCAATGATATTAAACCTAAACTTGTGAGAGTGCGGAAATCAAACACAAGTCGATTCAAGGACAAATATATAAACCGAAACAATAAGTAAACAAAATAAACCAGAATTATCTTGCATTCAACGGTAAACGATGACTGATACAAGACACCCACAAGGTTTCGGCTGGCCTCTAGATCTCTAATCAACTGATCAACCTCATTATGATGAATGAGGTTACCTTATATACTAGACAAGATGGGTCAAAACCCCTATGGCCCAACTCGAAACCCCTTGAGCCAATAAACACTAATTCGACCCAAACATAGATTAAACAAAACATTACAATATCAACCCCTTAACTATCATAACCCTCTATGTGTAAACCTTCAGGTTCCAACATCTTTATACGGACCGTATAATGGTATACGACCCGTATAGATAAGATTTTTTATGAGTTAATATTCACACATTTGGGTTTTGATCTGGCAGTGTATATATTGTTCAGAACCATCAAATCGAACTGGCTTCTGCTATCAAGGAAAACGGGTTTCAGTTTTCTTTTTACTTTGAAACAAATCCCTTTTCATTAAAGAGAAAGAAAACTCAGACAAATGACCATTTGATAAACATAAAGCAAGCATAGAAGACTTTTAACTATCAAGGCAAACGGGTTTAAGTTTTCTTTTTACTTTCAAATAAATCTCATTTCATCAAAGAGAAAGAAAACTCAGACAAACTGGTTTCTGTTTTCTTTTTTACTTTGAAATAAATCCCATTTCACACATTCATGTTCGTCAGTTGGACATCAATGGATATGGTAACAACTACCAAGGGGATATGGATATGTTGCAAGTTAAATCCACAATCAGTGTATGTTGGTTAATTGTGAGTATTGCATTTGCGTTAATGAGATGTTAAATGTTTTACTTGCAAATATAAGTGTTTTACTTCAAATTTTCAACCTAAGTTTCCAAATACAGATCAGTAATGTAAGGAGAAGCGTTGAGATAATGGACATCCATCAACCTCAAAAAGAAAACTTGTGTTCAAGGTTTCTTGTTATGTAAATTGTGAGCTTTTACAGCAACTATATTGATATTCTAGTTTTCCTTTCCCTTCAATTTCCAGAATATTCTCCCCAAACCATAACAAAGTCATTTTCCTTTAATTTTCAGAACCTTTGTTGTGAACTTGAGAACAAGAAGCTCAACAATGGTGGTTATTAACTAACTCAAACAAAGTTCGTAATTCTAAATCCTTAACGTTACTGCATTTTTGTCAATCCCACATATACTAATTAAAAAAAGAAAGTTGATTAATTGTATACGGGTCGTATAAGGTTATGCGGCCCATATACAAGACATAAAACAGTGCTCGTATGTTGAGTATATGATCCAATAAAAAATTATAAAGGTTGTATACGGCCCGTATAACTTTATACGGGCCGTATACATTCTTGCATTTAGTCAGCAGTCATTCCTTCTTAATGAACTCGAATTCAGGACATGATGAGTAATGTAAGGAGAAGCATTGGGATTCAAGGATTTAGATGCCATGCCGTAGGAAGATGGGTACAAAAACCACGAGGGAGTGTGGGATGGAGTGCAGTGACGGTGAAAAGGTGAAAAGGTGAAGGTTATTGGTTATGATGATTAAAGAGAGGTGAGATGTTAAATGAGTTCCTCACCGTTCATCACTTTTTTAGCTACTTCTCTTGTTAAGTTTTCTATATTGACAACTAGTGCCTACCAAATGGGAAAAACGACTTCCAGTACAATTAGCAGCAAACTTGTTACAAACCATACAAACACCATCTAAAAACTTATAGTGAAAAGTTGATATGATGATTAGACCACAAAACTTATAGTGAATAGTTGATATGATTAGACACAACGGTTCTCCAATTCCAGATCAGCGATATTGTTGAATCTGTTGCTGCAGCTCTATACATTGATTGTGGATTTAACTTGCAACATACATGGATGGTTTGTTCACGTATGAGGCGTGTCAGAAGGACGAAAAGCAATTTGTTGTTTAGACACTTATCACATCCCGTTCTTCTGACACCAAAGAGAATGCAATGGAGATTGAAGGTGCCAAACAGAAACTAAATGAATTATGCAACATTTCCTCATTTTATCTATCATGTCATCAACCAACTGCTCAACATGGCGTCTAAATTCTTGAATCTCAACGCTTCTCCTTACATTACTCATCATTTCGTGAATTCGAGTTCATTAAGAAGTAATGACTGCTGACTAATTAGTGGAAGAATCTCGTTCCATATTTTCTCCTTTTGCTAGTTCTCGAAGAATCTCGTTCCGTATTTTCTCCTTTTCTAGTTCTCGAAGAATCTCGTTCCATATTTTCTCGTTTTCTAGTTCTCGAAGAATCTCATTCCGTATATAGATGTCAATCAGAGTTACACAAGGCAATTAAACTTACAAACACCATCTAAAAATAATATGCTTCAAGCATTCTTAACCCTAGCTACAAACAATCCAACAAACCCTAACTTTCACATGGACAGTTGTTAGGAATTGTCTGAGAATAATTTGAAGGCTCACAAATTTCAATATCAGATCTGTATTTGGTCATCTTTCCAAACTGCAACACACGAATATGTGGTTCTCATAACAAAGTCACTGTGTTTACATGCAGTGTACAGTGTTCTAATATCACCATATTCAAGCATTCTGAACCCCTAGCTACAAACAACCCAACAAACTACGACTTCTAATATTACATTTTATTTTTGTTAAGTGGAATAACCCGTTAAAACAAGTACAACAACAACAACAACCATACCCAGTAAATCCCACAAATAGCAAAGCTACTTGTAGGGTCTGGGGAGGGTGGGATGTAGACAGACCTTGCCTCTATCCCTAGGGATAGAGAGGCTGCTTCCAGAGAGACCCTCAGCTCCAAAACGAACCGCATACCAATACACCAAGTCAAAGGATATAGAAAAAAAGAAGTCACCAATACCATGACCAATACCAAGAAAGTGATACGAATGACACAATATAATGTAAATCATGTATAATAGCATGCAACATCATTTGGGCATAAACACAAGGAGACAATCACCGGTAAAGTCACTTAAAGGATAGGAAAACCTACGTCCCTAAAATACACCTAAGATCTTACTGTAATATCCACTACAGGCCCTGAACCCTAATCATACGTCTCCACGAAGTCCTATCATGGACCTCTTATAAGTGAACTCATCAAATATCTCCCTGAACCCGTTAAAACAAGTGAACTCATCAAATATCTTATCATTTTTAATTTTTTGAATTGTCAAAATAAATTTGAACTCAGGTCTAATCCGGTTCCTCTTATAAGCTCAGGCCCAACACCATGTCCTCATTTCGAAATACATGCCCATAAAATCCCAAGATTCACAATCCTTATTTATTATGTTGAGCCTTCCATGCTCGAAGTCCATGCGGCCCAACTTGTTTATATGGGCCATGTTTATATGGAACAACTAATATTATAATATTAACTAGTTTTTTTATATCGCGCGTTGCGGCGATACCGAGCAAATGATAATGTAAAACAAACGTGATTCGAAAATAAAGCATGTTGTTTAGAAAGTCAAACCATTAGAACGATTTAGTTTATCATTATACCGTTTTATGATACCAAATACTTTATTTTGAGTATAACCTCGTTTTAACAAAACTTATAACGGAATGTCAGGGAAAGAAATCAAGCACAACTACGTACTTAAGTTTTTAGAAAAAAAGTTATAAATGTAACTTATTAAAGAAGTAACAATTTAATCGATAAATTAATATATGTTAAAAAAAAGAAAAAAATAATTATTAAAAAAAGGTAAAGGAAATAGATGTTTAAAAAAAAAAGAAAAATATGTTATTAAAAGTAAATTTAATAATAAACTATTATAATATATTAAATAACAAAATAATAAAAAAACTATATGTTATTATAAAAAGAGTTAATTACTGTTTTCGTCCATGTGGTTTGTCAAAAATCACTATTTCAGTCCATTAGTTTAAATATTGCGATTTCAGTACCTGTGGTTTCACTTTCGTAACCATTTCAGTTCACCTCGTAACCATTTTAGTCCCTGTACTTAACAGAATAAATGGATTGAAATGGTTACGAAAGTGAAACCACAGGGACTGAAATGGTTATGAACATGAAACCACAGGGACTAAAATCGTATTTTTTAAACCAATGGACTGAAATAGTGATTTTTGACAAAACACAGGGACGAAAACAATAATTAACTCTTATAAAAATAAAGTTACTATTCATCGTCCCTCGAAATCAATATATATAATATTATGTTAACTAATATTAAAAATAAGGTAGAGATAGTATACAAGGAGTATTTTTCATAAGAAGGTTAATAACTCACCATTAGATTGTAAGACTGAACAGATGAGGTTGATTAGTGGTATTTTTGTAAATTGCGTTTTATTTTAATGATTGATTTGATAACATAGGGTACAAATTCAAAAACCTACATGCAAGCTCCCCATATCTTTTTTAAACGACAATAACTTTTCTATACGTAATTTTTTTTAAATTAAATCATAATAATGATTGTTTTTTATCTTACCATATTGCTGTATAAAAAATTACATTTCAACTGAGTGTTTTTAGTCCACGGTATTAGTTTGTTTCTCTCATCCCCAACAGTTTTTGTGAAACCGCACCGGAAAGGGAATCGGTTGTTTTACCGGTCCATTGATCGTACCAAATTTAAGATGCAAGTGACCTCATAATAAATTATTTAAAATTAAAACCATATATATAATGCTAAACAAAATTTGAGAATATTTAAGTTTTAATGTAAATTTACAATTTTAATTGAATTATAAAGACTTAATAGATAACATATTGGGCCTTGAGTAGCAGATGAACAAGAAAATGAGATTTTAAAGGAAAAAAGAAGTCAAAAATATGATTTGGTTCACCGACTGAATAGGTATTCACCCGTTCAAATGGGAACAGTGCAAAGAGGCATAACTAGACCGACTAAACAACTAGTTCTTGCTACGGTCTAGTCATGAAAACACTACACCCTTGTTCTCTTCCTTTGATTTTTTATCTGCTTTTGAATTTTAAAATTTTCATTTTTTTTGGTATGAGTCTTGCTATACAATTTTTTTTGAAACAATTTTCATGTTTTTTTAACATGGTTTGATTATAATGATGCATTGTATGAGTAACCAAGTACTGTGAAAAGTAATTAGTGAAAATTTGGATATCATGTTGATTGAATTGCACATAAATTGCTAAGTAGCACAATGCATTGAAGGCTAAGGTTAGTGTAGCTAACCAATAAGCATCGAGATCCATCCCACTAGTGAAGGATTCATAAAGCACTTATAAATGAAGGGATGCACGTAATAGATACGATTATTTCATAAGTAGGATACACATATGTAAATGATAAAAATACTTTCAAGTGCTAATGAAAAAATTTATTGTTAAGTAGCAGGCCATCGCAATTAGTCTATCTTTGTCATAACAAAATACCTAATGACTTTTTATTGATATTAGATAGGTTTTGGAAGGTTATTCTAGAACGCACTATAATTATCCAACTTTTACGAAAGGTGTGCCTCTGATCTAGATGCATGATCTAACATGATCATCGTAGATGGATCTTGAGATGTATATTCTAAGATCGAACTCTCAACATTTATGAAAAATGTTATCACAAAGATCTAAAGAGCCAAATATAGATTCGCATATTATCAATATATCACAATTTTATTTTTAATGATAACTTTTCTTTATGAGTAAAACGGAAGTTTACTCTTTCTTTATATTTCTTTATAGTTACGGAGTAAAATGTCAAAATGGTCCCTGAATATAGGTCACTTTTGCCACTCAATACAAAAATGAACTTTTTTTTGTATCTGGGTCTCTGAGGTTTCTTTTTTGTCATTTTCCCCCAATTAGCAAATTGTGTTAGAATTTTCTATTAACTTTCCCCCCTTTTTGTCGGTATTTAATTAAAATATAGAGTTAATTACTGTTTTTGTCCCTGTGGTTTGTCAAAAATCACTAGTTCAGTCCATTAGTTTAAAATTTGCGATTTCAGTCCCTGTGGTTGCACTTTCGTAACCATTTCAGTCCACCTCCGTTAACCCCATCCATTTATTCTGTTAAGTACACGTGAATTGACCATAATGCCCTTATTAATATAAAACAAAAAGATATCTAAATGAGTTAATTAATGTTTTCGTCCCAGTGGTTTGTCAAAAATCACTATTTCAGTCCATTAGTTTAAAAATTGTAGGGTTCGACCCACCGTGGCTTCAGTAGAAGTAGAAGTCTGGCACTATTTTTACATATATGGTTCCAAAATTTTAATTTTGGATTTTAGAATGAGAAAATGTTCAGGTAAGCATTATTTTTCAAAGTTATTATGTTAATTGATGTTGCTAGGAAAATATTAATTGAGGGTGGGGTAATGGGTCGCCGGACATTAAGAGGGTGGGGTTGTGATGCCGGAGAAGATGACCGGAAACTTTTGCCGGAAATGAGAGAACGGATGGAGTGGGGTGAGGTAGCGTGGGGTTGTGTTTTAACAAGTGGGGTCCTAGAATACAATCTTTTAAATCTCCATGGTTTTTTTATTTAATTAACACAAGGGTAATTTAGGTATTTCATTAAAAACATAACGGTAAAATAGACGGTGTTAGGAGACTGGACTGAAATGGTTACGAAAGTGAAACCACAGGGACTGAAATAGTGATTTTTAACAAACCACAGGGACGAAAACAGTAATTAACTCATTTTGATATCTTTTGGTTTTTTATTAATAAGGGCATTATGGTCAATTCACGTATACTTAACAGAATAAACGGATGGGGTTAACGGAGGTGGACTGAAATGGTTACGAAAGTGAAACCACAGGGACTGAAATCGTAATTTTTAAACTAATGGACTGAAATAGTGATTTTTGACAAACCATAGGGACGAAAACAGTAATTAACTCTAAAATATATTATGGCATAAAATGATGATTCTACCCTTCATTTAAATGAGGAAAACGACAAAAAGAGGAGAACTTAATAGAAAATTCTAACCTAGTTTGTCAATAGGATAAAAATAGCAACAAAAATGAAATCTCAGGACCCAAATCCAAAAAGTTTCTTTTTGAATTAAAGTGGCCTAGACTTAGAGACCATTTTGGCATTTTACCTATAGTTATATAACTTAGATATGAAATATCTTTAATGATAACTTTCTTTATATAGTTATATTATTTCTTTATATAGTTATATTAGATATAAAATACATTTGTTGGTTACTCCAAATTCTAGAATTGTAAAAGTTGTTGAGTGTTTGGTGGTTGTTACCTTGATTCCCATGATGGAATCAGTTCTAGGTTTGGTTTGGTATCACATGAATGATATCACTCTAACTTTTTTTTTTAACTGAAAACTTCATTAACCAAAAGAACCAACTCGAAACTGAGCGGCCAACCCCTAACAACAAACCAGACTACATAATTACAAATTTACACCAGTCTACCCATGATATACCTCTATCCTTTGATCTATTTTTTTGTAAAAAAACAAACCCCAACGACCTAATATCACTGAAAACTTCATTAGTTTTAAAAGGCTTCCCCGAAAAAACCAGATTATTCCTCGCTTTCCAAATAGCCCAACAAGTTAGAATGGCAATCCCGTGAAACACATCCTTCTTTTGACCGTCAAAGCCGACCCACTTATGCACCTCTAAAATGTCCCGGAACGAAAAGATGAACAAATTGGAAGAATTGCACCAAGCCTGTATCTTCTGCCAAATAACCGTCGTAACCCCACACGAAGTAAACAGGTGGTCAACAGATTCGACTCCCATATTACAAAGCGGGCATCTAACGTCATCAATAAATATACCTCTCCTATGCAAAGCCTCCCTAGTCGGAATCCTATCTTGTTCGGCACGCCACGCAAAAAATATTACACTTCTTCGGCAACCATTTACTCCAATCCCAAACAAATCGAGAGCTGCAATCCGAATTCAAATTGAACAACCCCTTGACCGCTCCAACCGAGAAGCCACTAGCACCGGCGCCTTGCCACGACCACCTGTCTAAACTATCCGAAAGACTAACCGAGTTCAGCAAAAAACACAACCGACTCCATTCAGCTAGCTCTACATTCGTACTTGGCATCGACCTCCACTCCCATCTACCATTCGGATTCGTCACTGGGCGCACCAACCGGTCCGCCACCTTACAATTCTTGTGAACTTCCAACCGAAACAAGCCAGACAACTCATCTTTCAAAGGAATCGGAAGCAACCAAGGATCCAACCAAAACAAAATCTCCCTCCCATTACCCACAACACCACGCATTAAGCTCCTAAGCGACACATTATCCCCCACCTGATTAGAACAAACCTTGACAATGTTACTCCAAACCCCTTTTAGAGCGGACTTATGCGGAAGAAAATCCCAACTCAATCTGTGACGATGAAGCGCATTGATAACTTTAACCCAAAAGCAATTGCTCTCATTTTTAAACCTCCATCCCCACTTAGCTAGAAGAGCTTTGTTAATATTCCCGAGACTACAAAGCCCGAGCCCCCCATCCCTGACAGGCGAGGCCACACGATCCCACGCGACCCAATGTAATTTGGAACCTTCACTGGAACCCCCCCATAAAAACCTCCTCATAAGCTTTTCTAACTCCTTAATCACCCGCACCGGGGCCTTATAGAGAGAGAAGAAATAATTCGGAAGACTTTCCAGGACCGTCTTAATCAGCGTCACTCTCCCACCCAATGATAACAACGACGCCTTCCACATGGATAACCTAGACTCAAAAACTTCAAACACCGGCCTCCAGTTACAAATCATGTTCATGTTAGCTCCCACAGTAATTCCTAGATATTTGAAAGGAAACTCGTCAACAATACACCCGACTGAATTAGCGACAAGATCCACTTCGTGCCGACCCACCCCAATACCGAAGATATTAGACTTATTGACATTCATCTTCAAGCCCGAACAAACATGGAAGCATCTTAAAACCCGAATAACGTTTAACACATTTTCCGCCGACCATTCGCCCATGATAATAGCATCGTCGGCATAAAAGAGATGAGAAACACAAGGACCGTCGTTCGGAAGCGAGATACCCTTGAAAACCCCAATCCCAACCGCTTTCTCAATCAAATAAGAAAGCACCTCCATGACAACCAAAAACAAAAACGGAGACAACGGATCCCCTTGTCTCATCCCTTTGAAACAAGGAAAGTCGAACGTTGGGGACCCATTGACTAGAACCGAAGCTCTAACCGAAGAAAGAATACCTCTAACCCAATCGCACCATCTAGAAGGAAAGCCTAACTGCTCCAAAACTCCAATCACAAAGTTCCAATTCACATTGTCATAAGCTTTCTTCTTACATTTTTTCAGCCACGAATAAATCTCGTTAACCACAAGAGGGCCGTCAAGAATAAACTTATCTTTCAGAAAGGCAGATTGAGATTCTGAGATAACACTCCCAATGACTTGTTTCAAACGGTTGGCCAAAATCTTGGAAATCACCTTATTGACCACTCCAACTAAGCTAATTGGCCTAAAATCACCCAAACCATTCGGGTCCTTCTTTTTGGGAATTAACGCAATAAAAGAAGCAGCACACCCCCTGTTGATTCTACCAGAATAATAGAACTCCTCCAAGATATTCACAAAACCGGACTCAAAAATCCCCCAAAAATGTTTAAAAAATCTGAAATTGAACCCGTCAGGACCCGGAGCCCTATCTTCACCACAATAAAAAACGGCCAACTTTATTTCACTCCGACTAAACTCCTTGGTCAAAAAAGCCCCATCATCAGCCGAAAGGGACCTAATACTATTCATCTCAATTTTAGGTCTGAACTCTGCCTCTTCTTTGAATTTATCCCTAAAAAACTCAAAAACAAACTTCTTAATCTGGTTAGGCCTATCGCACCAAACACCATCTATATTTAGCCCAAAAATCCCATTTTTAGCCTTCCTGCAATTGACCATAGAGTGAAAATATTTGGAATTTTCGTCCCCGTCCCTCAACCACCTATCCCGCGACCATTGCTTCATATCTTTGGTTTTATTACTTTCGTAATCCTCTAGGATTTTTTTAGCTTCGGACATGGCCCAATCCTCCTCCTCGTCTAAATCTCTCTCCTCCATAATCAACTCAAGATCCTCCAAATCAGATCTCGCCACAGAAACATCACCATCCTCTTTCTCCTTCATATCGTCTCTCCACAATTTAATACGATTCCGAATAAAGCGGAGTTTGCTGCAAAACCTAACGTCAGGAAGGCCATTACCGCTAAAATCCGCCGCCACACCAGAAACTACCTCCTCAAAACCTTCCCGACCAAGCCACGAGTTAAAGACCCGGAAGGGCTTCGGACCAAAATTAGAGAACTTAGTCGAGAACAATAAAGGGCAATGATCCGAAAAGAGATTTGGCAAGCACGAAGACACGCATTAGGCCATTTACTAAAAAAATCGGGGCTGACCAAATACCTATCAATCTTACTCATCTTCTTACCATTCCCCACCCATCTCGTGAACTGCCTATCCATCATCTTATACTCCAAGAGACCCGAGTTAAAAATAAATGAATTGAAGTTACTAGCACACCTTGGTTTGAACATAGAGTTCCTTCGTTCCTCAGGGAACCTAACCGCATTAAAATCTCCCATAAGAACAAACAGACCGTCTAGCCCCGCCACCACCCCCTCCAAGAGATCCCATAAGACTTTTTTAGCAGAAATACCTTGCGGCGCATATACGTTAATTACGCTAAAACGGGACCCACAGCCTTTTAAACTACCTTTAATTAACAAGAAGTTCCTATTTTTTACGAAATCATCAGCCAAAAAGATATTCGGGTCCCATATGCAAACTATACCCCCCGACTGACCCGACGAACCCACAAATTCCGATTGGAAATTTTTATTCCCCCACATACTGGATAAAACCCGAGAATCCACCACCGACAACTTCGGCTCTTGAATGGCGAAAAAATTAACATTAAATTTTGACCGCAAATTTCTCAACCAACGAGCTTTGCTATCCCCCCCCCCCCCCATACCTCTAAGATTGACAGAAAGGAAATTCATGGGAAAACGCCATTAATACCTTCACCCGCAATCGATTCCTCCACCAATTTCTCGTTGATGTGCAGATCCACTCCAAGTTGCTCCCCTATTTTTATTGTTGCTGCCACCTCTTCAACCAAATTAAAACCTGCAACCGCCTCTTCGTGCAATACCCCATCTTCTCGGGCCGAGTCCGCCGCTGATCCCGAATGTCCCGACGACGGGGACGCTTTCCTGTTTAGATCCAAAGAAAATTCCTGCTCTCCATTAGCTGAAGCTTCTACAGGACCCTTCCTCGGCTCCACCACTTTTTGAAAGGAATATGGGCCCTTACTGATTAACTCATCAAGACCAAAAAGATCTTCCTTCTCTACCTGGGCCCTCTGTCTTTTTTTTGGGCCTCAAATTCTCAGGGGAGCCCATCGTAGGAGGCACAAATCCTCCTTTTCTTCTTTTAAATGTCTTAGCCCCACTTAACTTTTTTCCTTTTTTTCCATCTGACAGCCACACCCCACTGCCAAATGCATCGACTGAACAAAAATCCGCCTCCAAATATCACTCTAACTAGATTGCATTATGATTCATGTTTGGTGTTGGTGAGCCTTAAGAGGCAAGGGTCAAAGGTACAAATAAAACAACTTTAAAGAGTTTATTTTGTCATAACGTAGAATTTACATGCGCAATGATCTACAATTAATTATTTAAAATTGGTTCTTAGTTGTTCTAGAAAAGAAAAAAACAAGTTTTTAATTTCAAAATTGGAAGGTTTAAGGGTAGTGGCGATGTCATATTGGTTGTGACTAGTGGTAGCATCGGTGTTCCCTTTGTCTACCCCCCCCCCCCTCTACATCAGCGACTACTTCGACGACTTCCTCGTCAGCATAAGCGAAAAAGAGGAAGTCCGGATTGTTCTATTGGTGGGGTGTTCGATACCAAGATTTACTGTTTGTTTCAAAGTAACTTACTAGATATAGATGGGGATGAGTTGAGAAAACAAGAAAAAAAAATTGACTCCATAACCTTTTTAACGTTTAATTTATATTAACCGTTAACTAGCCAGACCTTAGCCGTTACCTTTGGGCACGGGATTTTAGGATTTTCAAAAGTGGGCTCCACCACAAAGGCACCGTCCTTTCGACATGTGTCTTTTATAGGTGGTAGATCAGTCACTTAGCCGACAGCAACACTTGATGTAAGGGCTGAACAACTGGTACTTTATAATATTGTTTAGTCGATGCAGCCTTTACTGACATGTGTCTTGTTACTGGTGTCAGCTTAGGCAGTACTTTGTAATATTGTTTACCTGGCTTAGCCGACATATTAAAATATTGTTTAATCGACTTCGTTGGTACTTTATAATATTGTTTAGCTCGTGCAGTCTTTACTGACATGTGTCTTGTTACTCATGTTGGCTTAGCCGGTACTTTATACTATTGTTTAGCCAACTAAGCTATCAAAATAGGTTACGTGGTCGGCTTTTCAGACATTAGGCCACGTGTCTTTGTCTGCTAAATTGCTGATCTATCCGCTTCAAAAGACACGTGTCGAAACAAGAGAACCTTTGTGGTGGTCCCCACTTATGAAAATCCTAAAATTTAGAGCCCAATTGAACAGATTAAATGGTCAGCTAAGGGTTATGTGTCGCACTCTGATTGGCTGATTTAGTTTGAAAAGCTAAAAACTTCTCTCTAGTTTGTATGACTTTTGTTCAATAGTTTCTCCTAGAACTACTTATAATCGGTTGGATTATAAACTCTTATTTCACTCTTTTTGAGCGACTGCAATATACATTTCTATCATAAATTCAATAAAATAGATATGTATTTGCATTGGTCATGCAAAGACGAATCTCTTTTGGTTGACTTGTAACTTCATAATGCTCTGATTGCAATGTAGTTTTTTTTAACGGCCAATGAATACTCTAAATAGGTTACTAGCGAAATTCACCACATCGGGATACACTTGCCTCCGACAGTGCGATGAGGTAAAACCCGCTCAGATCAAGGATTGAACTAGCGATCGCCACCTACTCGCCTAGGCTCCCATCATCACCAAGTGCCGCCGAAACTAATGGGGGTGATATCTTTTATTATTCAATCTTGATTAAAGTGTATGTACGTGGAATTGTTAGCTTGAGATTTTAACATAGGAATGTCCGACAGGCGGTTAGTTTAATTTTTTGGATGAATTACGTTGATAGCAAACGTTGTTTTTCCTTTTCTTTTAAAGCAATTTATTCTACACGTAAATTTACACTATTGTCCACCGGGGCTTAAACCATAGACCTCTTGGGGGCTGGGGCATCATTTTACACTTCTAGATAGCGCCAGGCCAAAGGCCCTTTGTTAAACGTTCCGTTTCTGATATCAAAACTTCATTTATTGACTCGCTAAGACTTGATAGCATAATGTTTTCGTGCTTAGCAGCACCTAACATGTTGCTTGTGATCAATATGACTAAATCAACGGTCTTACTTAGTGGTACATGCTAAACTGATCAACATACTTAAAGTTTTTACATACGTAAGATCATTAAAGATATACTACTATGCTTGACAACACGAATAATACAACTGTTTCTAAGTAATTTTTATATTAATTTATCTGTAAATCTACAAAAGTATTTATGCGGGTGGTTATATATAGACATGTAGTAGATAGATTTTGAGAGAGCAAATTCTAAAATGATAATTAGTTTTTTCTCTTTAGTTTTTATTTGTTGTCTAGATAAAACACTTAGCCTCATGTAACTAGTGACAACTACATAGATTTTCGTACTTATGCACTAATTTAATATGCTTTATAAATGTACTGGAAAATTTACAATAGAATGCACAAACGGCCAACAAGCTGCGTTGTGACGCCCTTTCGAATAACAAATCCGATCCTAACGAAAACAAAACTTTGGTTCCCTCGACGTCGAGAAATTGCTATGCACGAACCTCTACACTCTGTCTGGGAAACCGATAGCTTCAGGAGCAAAGGAACCAAAAGTATCAAAGACAAAGAGAATGAATGCATGTTGGTTCTCAGCACAAGCATTTTCATGCTTAGCAACTTTCCCTGATTCTGCCTTCAGCAAAGCCTGACCAACCACAAACTCGTTTCCCCTAAGGCCAAAAAGGGGGGACACTCCAGTACGGTCCACATAGGCGTGTTTCCCACCTGACCAATCAAACATGAGAACATCTGTTATCTGTTGGGCGAAAAGTGAACCTCCTTTCATTTTGACTTTCATTTTAAATTATAGAATTACAAAAAAAAAAAAAGATAAAAATGACAGGTAGATGGGATAATCTCTTTACACTCGTTTCATAATCTTAAATATACCACAAAGATAATCTGTAATTCACTTTAGACGGATCATAACATTAAATTTAAAATTCACATTAAAAAAAACAAATAAACAAAAAACGAAACTATATTTGCTTTCATTCCTTTCATCTTAGTTAAACAAATAACGAAAAAATAAAATAAAATTGTTAGCTTAAGTAATGATTGTTTATGTTGAACGAAAAAATAAAATAAAATAAAATTATTAGCTTAAGTAATGATTGTTTATGTTGATTTTTCTAACCCTTTCTTTTAACTAAAGAAACTTAATAATATTAACTAATGGGTTGGTGGCCTGCTGGACGAATACATGGTCCAAAGCAACTTAAGTGGGCCCAAACAATTCCAGAAAAACCAATCCACGTGGTACCCCTGGCCCACATCAGACTCTTGACCTTAACTTTTTTCATATTTCATTGCCACGTGTCACCCCTCCACCGTTTCCCAATACAATACGTATATTATTTATTTACTCAAATTCTCAAAACATAACGTCGTACCACGTGTAAACATGTCAGCTCGGGCAACTCAGCGACGCTGCCCGTTTACCACGTTGCCCGTAATATTGCACGAATTAATCCCACTATATTTCCACTCGACACCTGTATTTTCTTTTCATATTAGAAAAAATGTTAAGGGTTTGATTTTGTTGACTGCCGGTATGAAGCGGGTTTACGGTAGTTTGAAGAGTATGATGGTTGGTGAAAATGGTGATGATTCGACCGCGAAATGCCGCGAGCGACGCCGGCGGAGGATGGCCATGAGGCGTATTGCTGCAGTCTCCTCCGCCGGCGCGTCCGGCTCCGTTATGGGAGAAGAAAAGCCCAACGGTGTGGCGAAGACGCAGGGCGATGGTCCCGTGTCCTCCAATACTGCGGCGGCAATCATGAGCTTGATTATGCCGCCGCCTCCGGTTTACGGAGTGTTGTCGGTGATTGGCCGACAACGTGAAATGGAAGACCATGTTTCGGTTATACTGAATTTATGCGGGCCGGAAATTAATGGGTTCCGGCCCGTGCATTTTTTCGGTGTGTTTGATGGTCATGGCGGACGTCATGTAAACCTCCGCCTCTCTTTTCTTTATTTGTTTACTCGAGATTGGCTTGTTAATGTCTCAAATCGAGACATTAACAAGCCTCTTTAAACGAGTTTAAAGAGTCTAGCTCGAGTTTAAAAACAAGCCTCTTTAAGAACTAACTATTTTGAGTCTGAGTTTCACTTATCGAGTTCAAGCTAACTATTTTGAGTCTGAGTTTCACTTATCGAGTTCAAGCTAACTCGTCATTCTGAGTCCAAACTTCACTTATCGTGTGTTCAAGCTAACTCGTCAGCAAGCCTTTTATTAAATATATGAAGAATATATTTATAAAGTAACTATTATAATTATAAATTATGATAAAAATGAGCAAATAGTATACATTTTTTTTAGATACAAAAGTTATAATTAAATATATAAAATCATAAAACATAGCTTAATTTATATAAGTTAATTAGTAAATAATAAACGAGCCAGGCTATCTTTTAGAAACAGAGCTAACAAACCGAGCTCAAGTTTTTATAAGTTAAACGAGTTGAGTTCTAACTCAGCTGAATTTGGGATCGGCTCAACTCGTTTACCACCTTGTTTGCTATAGAGATCCCATACCATATATGGGGATACTAGTGATAGGGGGGATACTAGTGATAGGGGCGGACTCAAGTGTCTTGGGGGGTGGGCACACTCTTTGGAAAAAAAACTAATATATTTTTTTGGCAAAAAACCGACCGTACCCTTGAAAATATGGTTGAACCCTGATTCATACCCCCAATAAACAATTCCTGGGTCCGCCACTGACTAGTGATACGTTTTCTTTTTAGTTTTAAGTCATGTAATTGTAGTTTAAACAATGTGAGCAGGTATCAGCATTGTGTAAAGAGCAAATGCACGTTTTCATGGAAGAGGAGTTGATGCGGGTGACGGTGGACGGAGGGGAGTTAAGCAGTGGTGACGGAGATGTAGAGCGGTGGAGGTTGGCGATTAATCGGAGTTTTCAGCGGATGGATGAGATGGCGCTGCGGTTGTGTCTGTGTGGTGCGGTTGGCAGTAGTTCCAATATATGTAGATGCAGCCCGAGGTTGTCTTTCATGGGATCGACGGCAGTGGTGTCCATCGTAACGAATGAATACATATTTGTTGCAAATTGCGGGGATTCGCGAGCTGTACTCTGCCGCAACGGCAGGGCCATACCGCTTTCGGTCGATCATAAGGTGAGAAACAATATGTTAAACAATTATAAAACTTAATTAGTGTTTAATATTAAAATTAGTTAAAATACCTATATATATATTAAACATAGTGACTTTAACGTATAAGGTTGCCACACTCTCCAAATCGGAGAGTCCCGTATACCACTCTGGCCAGGCTCGCTGGCTTCAAAGTTTGGGTGATTACTATCTAACGATTAAAAAAACGTTTATATAACAACGAAGTTTAATAACGGCCTATGATTTTGGATATTAGAGTCGGATTAAAAAAACTAAAAATAACTTGTGGGCATGTACATTGTGAATCTTGTTATACAAATTGTTTGTTCATGGGCATGCACATTTTGAACCTGCAGCCCGATAGGGAAGACGAACGGGCAAGAATCGAAGGTTGTGGCGGGCGAATATTTTTTTCTAATGGAGCACGCGTTGAAGGAATCCTTGCAATGTCTCGAGCCATAGGTTATCTCTTACTCCGCATCATAATTAATTCGGCTTTATGAATGTTTGGCATCTTGAATCCGACATAGGTTAACTAGGCAATGTTTCTTTATTGTAAGATGACGAATGAAATCAACATCAATAATGCGGTCTTATTCGGTTATGATATTTATATCGAACACACTTGAATATTAAATTTGAAGGTACATTGAAGTAATTGAATGAAGAAGCAGAAAGTTCGATAGCAATGCAGCATTCACGATCGGATTTTTGTTTAAATCTTTTGGGTTTACGCTCATTTTAAATGATGGTATATTAGTTGCTCGATCTAGAAATGTGATATACCTAATAAAACGATTTCTTGATCGAGTTTGTGGTTTTTTTTTTTTGTATAAACAGGGGACAGGCTTCTAAAACAGTGGGTGACGTCTGAACCAGAAATCTCGATCACAAAACGGGAAGTAGGAGATGAGTGTTTGATACTTGGTAGTGACGGATTATGGGATGTTTTGTCGAGTGAATTAGCATGCAACATTGTGCACGAATGTCTCCAAGAAAACAGGAGTTCAAGTGTCGAGCCTCGGACTGAAGCACATGAAGGGGCCAATGAAGAAGGACCATATCCTTCTAGAAGTGAGTCGGCTGCAACTTTACTGGTACGTCTTGCTTTGGGACGAAGGAGTACCGATAATATCAGTGTTATTGTTATTGATTTGAGGTGAAGTGACATTATAAAAGAAGCCAAACATTGGATTTTGATAAGAAGTGTAGATAATGGTTAGGGATCTTGAATCTTTATATTTGGCAGGTTTGGATGGAAGTTACAAGCTGATTTAGGTTTAACGACTTGTAGGCTTGTAGCTCATTAACCATATATGTTGCTGTTAGGTAGTTGCCCCAGTTTTTAATTACATAAGATGGCTAAGTTAGATCATGGTCTGTGTTTGGTATAATATTTGTTATTAATGCAACAATCAAGACTATAAGGTCATGTGACACACTATAATATTTATTATCAATACAAGGTATAAAACAATTAAGACTATAAGATCATGTGTTATACCGCATTACTAATAACTACGTACTTCATCATTCACCTTCACCACTTAAACTATGTTATACCCAGGGGCGGAACCAGTGCTTTGTTAGCCATAGCCCGGGCTACGGCTCAAGTCGGTATTGGTAGTGTATTTTTTATATATATTTTTTCCGTTCTTATACGAAGGATACCCCTAAAATAATAAAAGGATACCTCTAAGACTGTGTTATCACCACGCCATGAAATGAAATTTTCAGCTCGACAAAATCAAATATTTTCCGGTTAACCGAAAGTTGCTGCAGCGTACTTAAAGAACTGATGAAGAAGATGTAGCTATGTATAATTAATTACATTACAATATAATATAAACATAGAAGAAAGAAAAAGGGTTGCCAAAAGTAAAAAGTAACTTTCTCAGTCAAACTTTATTTAATATTTAATGTTTTATTTTATTTAATTGATTGTAAAGTTTTTTTTTACTTTGTTTTTTTAACAGCAAAAGACATTTTATTAAATAACATTTAAAGTTTTATAGATAACTATTTGATAACATTTTAATGTTTTGTACACCCATTAATAAAAAAATATAAGTAACATATGTTTTAAAATGTAGTAAATAAAATTATATTTGGATCTTTTAATTAAATTATTTTTATTTTCCTACTTTATTTGAGAGTAACACTATATTAAAAGGTATGTATTCAAAAATGTTGATTAACAATTTTCCTTTCAAAATCGTTGAATTGTGACTTGTGAGTTTATTTCTTTTCTTCTTGAGTTTATTTCTTTTATTCTTGAGTTCTTGAATTGTTTGATTGTTTTATTAGTTATTCTTGGTAATTTTGTATGTTTATACTTTTCTAATTTTGTATGTTGATCGTAAAAATCGAGTTTGTTTTCTATGGTTTGTGCGGTCGAGAAAGATTCTTTACATAAAGTAAAAGACGACGATATGATGTAACGATTTCAAGCTATGAAAAAAAGAGGACAAATCTATTAGGTATTTGTTTTACTTTATTTATTTATTGTCGTTTTTTAGTATTGTATGATTGTACGGTAAAAAAAAAATTGGGATACCCCTGAGTTAATGTTCTGGTTCCGCCACTGGTTATACCTATGATTCACTTTCACCACTTAACTTATGTTATACCTATGACCAGTGGCAGACCCAGGATTTTTTTACAATGGGGTCCATTTTTTCAGTGTTCAAAATTTTCATAACAAAATGTTAAAATTTTCTGGCCGGTCCTCGTTCGGGTCGGGTCAGAGCGAGGTTTTAATTAGATTTAGAAAAAAAACAGAAAAAACAGGTTATACAAGGATTGAACCCATGACCTCTTGTTGGTAAAAAGGGGAGCATACGTACCAGCTTTCCTTGTCTTTTTATGGTGTCCACCTAATTGTATTTATAGGGTCCCCATAAAATTCAATATACCAGATCTACTAAATTTAAAAAAAAAACATTGGGTCCGAGGACCTCCGTTAAGCATGATAATCAGAGGAATGATAAGGAATTGAATTGGTAATGGTTGTATTTCTTGTATATTCACGACACAATTGTACAGGAATAAATAGCATAAAGGACATTAAAGAAATTGGCTATGAATTAGCCAAGCTTTGAACATAGCCTTCTTGATTGTAGGTGGTCAATGTACTATTTTGGGAAATGATGTAAACTGATCCCAAAGAATATTTCAACATTTCCCCTCAAGTTGAGTAGTGAGATTTCCAATATTTAACTTGCCAAGACAGTGCATAAAAATTTTCCCATTGATCGCCTTTGTTAATATATCTGCGAGCTGGTCTTCTGTCAGGATAAACGGAAGCTCAATGATCCCGTTTTCTAGTTTCTCTTTGATGAAGTGATGATCCATCTCAACATGTTTCGTGCGATCACGTTGAACTGGATTTTCTGAAATCTGAATGGTCTTATTATCACACATTGTTTTACTTGTTTGAGTTGGAGGATATCCAATTTCACTCGAGAGCTTTCATATCCACAATGCCTCTGCTAGGCCTCGCGCTATTCCCCGAAATTATGCTTCAGCACTCGAGAGGGATACTACTTTCTGTTTCTTGCTTCTCCAGGTAACAATATTTCCACCAACGAGTGTAAAGTTACCTGATGTTGACCTTCTATTTCCTTTGTCTCGCGCCCATTCTGCATCAGTATACACTTGGGTTTCTAGGTGTCTGTTTACTCTGAACATAACTCCATGACCGGGTGTCCATTTGAGTTATCTGATGATTCTAAATATGGCTTCCATGTGGGAAATTTGGGGTTGATACATGAACTGGCTCACAACTCCTATTTGCTCCTTCTTCCATAAGGAGTTTTTGGTTCACCATCATAGGGATGTCCACAGGTTTGCAATCAATCATTCATGTTTCTTCTAGCAGATCAAGGACATATTTCTTTTGGCAGATAAAAATTCCTTGTTTGGACCTCAAGACTTCAATTCCAAGGAAGTATTCAAGTCTCCCCAGATCTTTCATTTCGAATTCTTTGAACAGGCTAGTTCTCAATTTTGTCATCTCTTCCTTATCATTACCTGTGATTATCATATCATCAACATAAATAATTAGGCAGGTTATGAGTTTACCCTTCCGTTTAAGGAATATAGTATGGTCCGAATTACTCTATTTAAAGCCATATTTCTTCATGGCTAAAGTGAACCTGCTAAACCAGGCTCAAGGAGACTGCTTTAGCCCATATAAGGATTTCTTCAAACGACACACTTCTCTTGGATTAGAACTTTCCATGAATCCAGGAGGGTGGTCCATATAGACTTCCTACTTAAGCTCTCCATGCAGGAAAGCATTTGTCATGTCGAATTAATGGAGAGACCATCCTTTATTTGCAGCTATAGAGAAGAGAACTCTGATTGTATCAATCTTGGCTACAGGAGAAAAGGTCTCGGAATAGTCGATCCCGTACGCTTGAGTGTACCCTTTTGCAACTAGACGAGCTTTGTATCTTTTGATAGTTCCATCTGGCTTATGTTTTATAACTTTACTCTAATTTAAAATAAAGTTGCACACATAATTAGTTAAAAATATGTAAATAAGGTAAACGATCATGTACAAGAAAGTTAATTCGTAAAAAGTGTAGGAAACACTTTTGGCCATTGATGTGCGTAAGTGTGTATAGTTTTTAATGTATATTTTAAGCCCTTTTAACACTTTTAGCCAAGTTTTAAATTTATAAAACACGATATTTACTAACACTAAACACACATATGGGCAAGTACACCCATCGTGAGCGTAGTATAGTGTTGGTAAGATACCGAGGTCGTCCAAGGACACAAGAGCTTTTAATACCGGTTTATCCTCAACGTCTAATCAAATCAATAATTATGTGGATAATCGTCAATAGGGAATACCCCCCCCCCCCCCCTTGAGTTTTAGGGGCCCTGATCCTGATTCTGATTGTTCTGAAAATTTTAGGGTTTATGCAGGATCACTTGGGGGTCTCAATTAGGGTTTCCTATTGGTCAAAATAAAATAAGAAATAATAGTTTTGGTGAGAGTTGTTACATCCTCCCCACCTTAATAAAAATCTCGTCCTCGAGATTCACTGGAACAAGTAGGGATACTTTCGCTTCATTTCCGATTCCAGCTCCCAAGTGTATTCAGATTCTCTCCTTGAATCCCACTTGACTTTGACCAATACTAGTCGTTTGTGTTTGAGAAACTTGATCTTTCTATCTTCTATTTGCAGTGGCTTCTCAACAAATTTTAACTTTTCATTTACCTCTACATCTTGAAGAGGTACTACCAGTGATTCGTCAGATAAACATTTCTTGAGATTAGATACATGAAATACATCATGTACCCCAGCTAGCTCCTCTGGTAGTTGTAAGCGATAAGCAACTGGTCCTATACGTTGGACTACTAAGAATGGTCCTACGTACCTTGGACTTAACTTTCCTTTCTTTCCAAATCGAACTACTCCTTTCCAAGGAGAAACTTTTAAGAGAACCTTGTCTCCAACTTGAAACTCGAGTGGCTTACGCCGATTATCAGCATAACTCTTCTGGCGATCTCGAGCCGTCTTTAATCTTTCCTTGATTTGAGTAATCTTGTCGGTAGTTTCTTGTACAATCTCAGGACCTGATAATTAACTTTCTCCTACCTCTGCCCAACAAACTGGAGTTCTACACTTGCGTCCATACAGTGCTTCGAATGGGGCAGCTTCAATGCTTGAATGATAGCTATTGTTATAGGAGAATTCAATTAAAGTAAGTGGTCATCCCAGTTTCCACCAAAATCTATCACACATGCCCTAAGCATGTCTTCTAGGGTTTGGATTGTCCTTTCACTTTGTCCGTCTGTCTGAGGATGATATGCAGTGCTTAGATTTAGTCGGGTTCCCATTGCTTCTTGGAAACTTGTCCAGAAATGGGAAGTGAAACGACTATTTCTATCCGATACAATGGAGAGTGGGACTCCATGTAAGGATACTACTTCATCTACATAGAACTTGGCTAACCTTTCCATGCTAAAGGTCTCCTTTATAGGTAGAAAATGAGCTGATTTGGTTAATCGATCCACAATTACCCAAATCGCATCATTACCTTTTCTGGTTTTGGGTAACTTAGTAACAAAATCCATTGTTATGAGTTCCCATTTCCATACAGGCATTTCTAATTGTTGTAGTAGACCTGAAGGTTTCTGGTGTTCTGCCTTAATTTGTGAACAAGTAAGACATTTAGAAACATATCTAGCTATGTCCTTTTTCATTCCTATCCACCAGAAGTTATTTCTTAAATCTTGGTACATTTTATTGTTACCCGGATGCATGGTATACCTAGATTTATGAGCTTCTTCTAAAATCTTATCTCTTAATTCTCCTTGCTTAGGTACCCAATTCCTTTTCTTATGAAATCTCCAAATTCCATCATTTCCTTGTTCTAATTCCTTTATTCTTCCTTTCATTCCTTTAGCATCGTCCTTGATTGCTGTTTCTTGAACATTCTTTAGTTGTTCCATTAAATCTAATTGTAGATTTAATCTAAGAGCACGAACTCGTCGTTGTTTCTCATGATACTTACGACTTAAGGCATCTGCAACTACGTTTGCCTTTCTTTCGTGATACTGAATATCACAGTCGTAGTCGCTTAGTATTTCTATCCATCTCCTTTGTCTCATGTTTAACTCTTTTTGCCCAAATATGTACCTTAAACTTTTATGATCCGTATAAACAGTAAACTTACTTCCATACAGATAATGTCTCCAAATCTTAAGGGCAAAAATTATGGCTCCTAACTCTAGGTCATGAGTCGTATAGTTTTCCTCGTGCTTTTTCAATTGCCTTGAGGCATACGCAATTACCTTTTTGCGTTGCATTAACACACATCCTAATCCTAGCTTAGAAGCATCGCAGTAAACTTCAAAATCTTCTGTTCCTTCTGGTAAGGCTAGAATTGGAGCATTGGTTAACTTCTGCTTTAAAATCTTAAAGGCTTCTTCTTGTCTGGGTCCCCATTCAAACTTAACTATTTTACAGGTTAGCTTAGTTAATGGTACCGCTATTTTAGAAAAATCCTTAATAAATCGTCTATAGTAACCAGCTAAGCCTATAAAACTTCTAACTTCAGTAGCTGATTGCGGGACCTTCCATTTGGTGATTGCTTCTATCTTAGCAGGATCTACGTGAATACCTTCGTGATTCATCATGTGTCCTAAAAATTGCACTTCCTGTAGCCAGAATTCACATTTCGAGAATTTGGCATAAAGCTTTTCTTTTCTTAACAAAGTTAAGAGTGCATGCAGGTGCTGACAATGCTCGTCCTGACTTTTGGAATAAATAAGTATATCGTCGATGAAGACAATTACAAATTTATCCAAATACGGTTTACAGATTTTATTCATCATGTCCATGAATGCTGCAGGTGCATTCGTTAGTCCGAAGGGCATGACTGTAAACTCATAATGACCATACCTAGTTCTGAAAGCAGTTTTAGGTATGTCTTCTTCTTGTACCTTCAATTGATGATATCCGGAGCGTAAGTCTATCTTAGAAAAATATCTAGCTCCTTGAAGTTGATCAAAAAGATCATCAATCCTAGGTAATGGGTATCGATTCTTAATTGTAACCTTATTCAGTTCCCTATAATCGATACACGTTCGCATCGAACCATCCTTTTTCTTTACAAACAACACTGGTGCTCCCCATGGGGATGAACTAGGTTGTATAAAACCTTTACTTAGTAATTCATCTAATTGCTTTTTCAATTCTAGCATTTCTTTGGGTGCTAACCGATAAGGTGCCTTGGCTATCGGTGTAGTTCCGGGAATTAGATGAATCCTAAATTCTACTTCCCTGTCGGGTGGTAATCCCGGGAGTTCTTCTGGGAATACATCTGGGTATTCTGAGACTACTGGAATTTCCTTAAATTCCTTATTTTTCGTGTTAATGATTACTGAAATCATATACACTACTTCTTGTTTTCTTGAATAACTGGCCAACTTCATTACTGAAATAAATTTCAGTGGCTTTCGTGGCTTATCTCCTGTAATTGAGATTACCTCTCCTGTGAGGGTACGAATTTCTACGGAATTTTTGTCACAAAGGATTCGAGCATGGTTGGCTACTAACCAATCCATTCCTAACACGACATCGAATCCGGCTAAATTCATAGGTAACAGGTTTGCAGAAAATTTATGACCTAAGAGTTTTATTTTTCCTTCACGCAAAATCTTATATATGTGAACATAATTCTCATCTGCTGTTTCGACTGTAAAAATCTGCCTAAGGGTGGTTAAGGGTAAATTAATAGCTTGGCAGAATGAAGTATTGATAAAACTTTGGTTTGCACCAGAGTCAAATAATACTTTTGCATACACGTTGTGAACTAGGAACGTACCAGCTATCACATCTGGAATGAGTTCTGCTTCTTGAGTGGTCAGCTGGAATGCTCTGGCATTCTTCTTAGTAGCTCTGTCGGTCGTCTTGGCTTTGTTGTCTGCTGATTTGACCAATTTGGGGCATTAGGGTCTGAAATGCCCAGCTTCTCCACAGTTATAGCAGATCCTGGTCTTCTTTCTACAATCTTCCTCACGATGTCCTACAACCTTGCAAAAGTTGCAGGTTTCATTGCATTTTCCAAAATGTTTCTTTCTGTAATTTTTGCAGAAAGGCGGAGTGGAAGATTGCCCGGTTCCTCTCTTCCTGAATTTGCTATTATTACCCACACGAAATCCTTGGGAAATTTTCTGAGCCAATTCCTTCTTCCGGTTTTCTTCTCTTGTACGTACCAATTCATCAGTTAGAGTGTTAGCTAATTCTACCGCATCGTCAATAGTGCGAGGTCTCGCAGCTTTAACGATATTACGGATTTCGCCAATAAATCCCCAAATATAGCGGGAAATAAGCACCGGCTCTGGCGAAGCCAGGGTTGGTACTACTCTCGCATACTCGAAGAATGTCGAAGTATATTCTCGACAATCTAGACCCACCATCCGATGGTTCAGGAATTTATTTGCCATTTGTTCTTTTTCATATTCGGGACAGAATTTTCTTTCCATTAGTTGCTTAAATTCTTCCCAACTCATGGCATAGGCCATATTTCTTCCTTTGGCTTGAAGTACTGTATTCCACCATTCTAGCGCCCCTTCTTTAAAAAGATGCGACGCATACATAACCTTGTCTTCTTCAGCACATTTACTAATCATAATTACTGCTTCGGTTTTCTCCAACCAACGCAGTGCCGCAGTCGCCCCTTCATTGCCTGCAAATTTAACTGGTTTACAAGCAAGAAATTCTTTGTAAGTGCAACCAGGCGTTGCAGCTTTTATTGTCTTAGGAAGTGGGGCCTGCCATGGAGCATTATCGTGATTAGTATGGTTGCCGCCTCCGTTTACACTATTACTGAAGTTATCTTCTTGAGTACGTTTACTAGGAATAATTTGTTGAGATTCAACAGGTTTCTGGGCAGCAGCCAGGATTGTTGGAATAGCATTGGCTATTCCTTGAGCAACGATATTCTCAATATCTTGCCTAGTCATAAATTGATCTTCCTGGTTTTGTTCAGATTGGTTCACTTCATTAACTGGTTCATTATTAGCAGGTTCCATCTGGTAATTAATATATATAAATTATTAGCATAAAATAAATAATAGCGATATACAAACAATCACAAAATTTTACAACACATGTATAACCAAAATTGTCGATTCCTTGACTTCCATTTTTATATATTATAATATGCATCAGTACACACCATTATCTTACAAAAGTTTTATTTGTAGGTTATTTTACAGACTTATTTTATTATTACTATTACTTATTATACAATCACAGCTTCACCACCATCTTATCCCTGGGCACTTTAGAAGTGACGTTCCCTCTCGTCGTACTTCCAGGAGATCTGTTCTCCTACCTCCCGAATCCTATTCCCTGCACCTATTAGCTCCTCGCCAAAATGGCGGAGTTCAGCTAAGTTTTCATTACTCATTGGTGGGTTGGGTATAGGTTCTGGGTCGAACTGAGGGAAAAAGGTATAAGGATTATTAAGAAGGTTTTGAAACTGCCAGTCGTTAGTCCACCACTCGTCCATTTCTCCTAGAGGTTGGGTGTGGATCAAAGGGTCTGGAATGGCTGGTTCTAAGTTTATTGGAAGTTGGGTTTCATCAGGACAAGGGTAGAGGTTGGTGTTGATAGGTCTAATGTATCACAGCTTGCCAGTAGGCGATCTAATTCCTCCTGTAATGGCAACTCCTCGATTTGCCTAGAACTTTCCCCAATTTCCATTTCTACTTGCCTAGCATTTTCCTCAATCTCGATTCCTTTTCCTTTATCAATGGGATTTTCTATTTTGGGAATTTTTCTAGTTGCTGGTTTCCTCCTGCGTACACGCCTCCAACCTACAAATCTTCTCCTTTTCTTAGGCTTTGGTTTCTCCGGAGGTGGAGATTGAAATTCCATAGGTTCCTCCACATCGGGTAAGTAACTAGTAAAGTCTTTGGAAACTTCCACTTTCACGGGATAGAGATTTAGATTCTGAAGGGCTTCAGATAACTCATTCATGCTGCTTAGCATATATGCAAAAATGCACACAAGATGCTAAGTTAAAATTTTATAATAAAAATTTCAAAGATAAACATTCAAATATTATTGCATACTGTGTAACTAAGTTAATACAAAGGTCAACTGAAAATTAAAACATACTAGGGTTTATTGTAAACTTATTTATTTACTGGATAAAATTTTCTTTAGAGTTTCTGGTTTGTAGATGATATGGGTGCTAATACTGGGTCAGGGTATTTAAACATTAGCATTTACTGCTATAGTAGCTAACATATAGAGATCTGCCCATTTTTCATCTAATTCATCTTCCCATGGTGGGTTATTGCCTATTTCCTGTGTCTCCTTAGGCATCCTTACTTCTTTTGGTTGTGGCTTCTTTATTTTCTCTTGACTTTTCTTAATAATCAAACTTCTTTTATTAGGAGAAAGTGGTTTCTCAAACTGTGCCTTACGGACAAATATTCCTTCCTCAGTATCTGTTGGGTATTTTGAGGATGAAGTTCCTTTTTCTTTCGGTTCAAACTGTGCCTTACGGACAAATATTCCTTCCTCAGTATCTGTTGGGTATTTTGAGGATGAAGTTCCTTTTTCTTTCGGTGAAGTATCTAATTTATGATAGATGTCCAAAAGTCTTTGTTTACCCATACTGTAAACAAATATTCAAATAATAAAACACGTAACCATAAAATGGCAATTAGTAAAATTAAGTATTCTCTAAATACTTAATTGGCTTAAATCAGTGGCTCTGATACCACTTTTTTCTGTCACGGCCCCTGGCCCGGTTTAATCCGGTGCAGGAGTCGCGGGACAGAAATCCCGTGGTATTTATTTAATAGATTTGACAGCGGAAGATTTTAACAGGATCTATTTTAAAATTTATTATTTTATTTCATAATTCGGAATAAAACCCCGGTAGTTTACAATAAAGTGATTTCCCTGAAAATCCTTATTTTTACAAAACATGTTTCTTTATTTATATTGAGCCACTTCCTTAAGCTTGTAGTGCTTTCACGACACTTTTCCTGGATCACAACAGATCACCTGAAACATGTTTGAAAAAGGTTTTGTCAGCGGGGAAATACTGGTGAATCATTCTTTTTACTAAAAACGACGCGTTGTTATAATTTACAGTATTAAGAGCGATTACAATGTTTATACATATCAACCATCTACCCACGGTATTTGTCACTCGACCACCTATTGGCTATCTCGTTGTCCAATGGTGTCTGTGACTATGGTCATATCACCCATTGGCTAACTCGTTGTCCAATGGTGACGGTTATCAAGTAATGTATACAAAACCCCACATACCGGTTGTAATTTGGAGATTACAAAGACTTAATCCCTGTAATTATAACTTTGAAAACAAGCATGATTTTGAGATCAAATTTGATAAAAAGAGAATGGCTCACATTGCAGATTTATGCGGGCAGAGTTTAGCCTACTGATTAGCCTGATAACCTAATTTAAATAACAATGCACACGAACTAGGTCAGTAACTAATACAACATTTACGATAACTCACGAGATTAAACCCTCACAACGAATGACAAAGTGCAATACTTAAACATCCATCGAATTCACGACGAATGACAAAGTATAAACCCAATTTGAGCAGCACTTAAACATTCATCGGATAGTTTCAATCGATCGGACATTGAATCGTAGCAGCGATCAAGTTATTACCCTGTTATCGCGGCAGAATTCGAGCTTATGTGTGTTTTGTAGTACTCAGACGATATCTCGATGTGTGAAGCGAATTTTAACATCGTTCCAACGCAGAAATCTAAGTCCCACACCCCTCTATTTATACTGAAAATTTGGCACCCTCGCGTGACGCGAGGGGTCTCACTCTACCATAGGGTAGCCATGTCCCTAACTAGCTTAGCTGAGTTGACAGAATGTCAAAATTCGATTTTGAGAGCAAATTATGTAGATAATCGTCAATAGGGAATACCCCCCCTGAGTTTTAGGGGCCCTGATCCTGATTCTGATTGTTCTGAAAATTTTAGGGTTTATGCAGGATCACTTGGGGGTCTCAATTAGGGTTTCCTATTGGTCAAAATAAAATAAGAAATAATAGTTTTGGTGAGAGTTGTTACAAGAAACTAGTTATTAAAGTCATTAATACATAACCAAATAAAAAGTGCGAAAATATTAAAAATAAAAAGTATTACACTAGACACTTGTCTTCACCGAGTGATGTAAGAGACTTAGGCAAACATGGCCTTTGATTGTCAAGAACTCTTACGATCAATCTTGGATCCCGAGACGACTCACACACTCTACACACTCTATGATGAATTATGGATGATGGTGGTGTGGTGGTGGTGTAGTGTGGGTGAATTGTGAGAGAGGTGGTGTGCCAAGGGATGGTTTGCAAATGAGCCAAGCACCCCTATTTATAGCCTGAACAGCAGCTCGGGCACGACCCCGTGTCCATCCTCCTTCTCTTTCTTCATTAATTGCAGTTTGTCTGCATTAGTTGACCATGCCCCCGTGTCCGCTGGGCACGACCCCGTGTGCAGAAGCGTATCTGTACTATCAAGATTTCCCCAGATTCTGCGTATCATAGAGTTGACCAGGGCCCCGTGTTCGCTGGGCACGCCCCCGTGGTGGGTGATAGAAGCTTCTACAACTTTGTCTTTTCTGCAGACACTTGGGCACGCCTCCGTGCTCGTTGAGCACGGGGCATGTTCAGCCTTCTATTCTCTTGTTTTTGCTTGGGAAGATGCTGTCGGGGGGTCGGGCATGCCATGTTTATTCCTTTTCTTGTATTTATGTTAGATTTAGCTGCCTTTTTGCTTCTTTTGTTCATTTGAGCTCATTTAATCCTGAAAATACAAAAGGAAGACAAAAACACACTTTTTCCAACATTAGTACTAAAAAAGGGTTAGTTTTATGCCACATTTGATGTAATTTATATGTTGCATTTTGCACACATCAGCCATTGATCAGTAATCCAATGGTTGGGATTAAGTGGTCCCCAAATGTAGAATTCACGTGACTAAGAACAAGGGAAACAAGTAGGGAAAGACCAAAATAGGAACATCGAATATTCGTAACTCATAAACCCACTTCCGCCACGATTTTCAAACGACTATAATTTTTTCAAACGATAATATTTTTTTAAATACATCGTATTAATGAGAATTTCATTATCTTTAATTTGAGTAGGCTGTTTCTATAGTTTTCTTAATTTTATTATCTTACAAGCTACAACGTTACGTGATTATGTTCCAGTACATAATTACGTAATATGTATTTTATTCTTGAAATAAGTGTAACGTTATATGATTATGTATTAGTACGTAATTACGTAATAATAGTTGACTATGTATTATTACGTGATTTCATTATAGTATTTATGTGAAAAACCCCCTAAGTGATTACTTAATTACGTATTAACCATAACTATAATAAAAAAAAGAAAACATGTAATACATAGTATTTCACGGAATGCCTGATATTTCGGATCTAATCACCTATTAAGTATATATAGAATATAAATCATTAACCAATCAACCTATAATAATTATCTTACATACATACATACATACATACATACATACATACATACATACATACATAGGGGAAGGTTCATTTGAGAAGAAAATTTAGTTGAGAAAAAAAAAGAACAAAGGGTAATTTTGTAAAACATTAAATAGTTTTTTCACTTACCTCGTTTATTATCATTTTTGACTAATTAATTAGTCATAAAGACTATTATCATCCACACTAACTTTTTTTTCCTACACACATCAAAAGTTATCCTACATAATTCGAAATTCATCATACACATTGAAATTTATCCTACGCAACTTGTAATTTATCCCACACTTTAAATTATTTTATTTTATTTTTTTAAAAATATATTTTTTGAAGATAAGTTACAAATTATTTAATGTAGTTAGCTAATAAAGTGGAAAACTACAAATTAATGACCTATGTAGATTTACCAATGTACCCTTATAGTAACATTTAATACTTATATTAAATGAAGTAAAATAAAGCATTATTATTGGTTGAAATTTCCCTTTTTTCTTCTTACAAAAAATTTCTTCTCATTTGAACTCTCCACTACATACATAAATACATATATATATACATATATATATATATATATATATATATAGGATCATGAGAAAACTCTTTCTTCGTGAGAAAACTCACGCAAACTCTATCAAACGTTTGATATTTGTGTTGAATAATTTTTAGGTTTAGTTTTTAGGGTTTAGGGTTAAATTTTTAGATGTTGGAGTTTAGTTCCTAGGGTTTAGCTTTTGTATTTATTTTTTAGCTTTTAGGCGTTAGCCTTTAGGATTTAGTTTTTAAGGTTTAGTACTTTTGGGATTAGGGTTTATAGTTTAGGGTTTAGTAAGGTTAAATAGAGTTTTCTCGAGTGTTCTCATATAGAGGAGCTTTCTCTTGATCTCTCCCATATATATATATATATATATATATATATATATATATATATATATAGGTACGGGATCAGGAGAAAACGCCCAAAAGTGTGAGAACGCATCTTGGCCCAACACGTGGCGCACGATATAATTAGGGCGTATGGGCTTTTTTGTCATTTTATATTCTGCTTTTCCAATTCCGCTTTTCACAATATTGCTTCATTTTTGGCGTTTAATATTTTTTGGTGTTAACCAAATTCAATAATTACATGGCGTTTTAATGATTTCATTGTATTAACATTTTAGCGTTTTTGGCGTTTCCAAATCGTAGGCCATTGGAACCCCAAGGGTCAGAATATATTTCTGAATGGCTTCATCCATACTAAGTATGGCCAGGACTTTTTTAGGATGATACCCCATTGTTTGTTCTTAGATTCAAAGGCGTTTAGACAAGATGGCCCATTGTTCTATTATTTTTATATACATTTTGGCGTTTGTGGTATATTGGCATTTTACAATCGGAAAATTATATTACAACCACAGGGGAAAAAATAGAAGCGAAAAAAATAAATTAAAAATCCTAATCAGATCTCTCTTCATAATCTTCATTGTCATCAGTCTCTCTCTTCTTTAATACTACAAGAACTGTCACCAAATATATGGTGTTTTATGTAAAACTTAACAAACACATCGGTCTGATTATTTTGTTTGTTCGTTTGTTTGAAGTGGCTTTTGTGGATGTTTGGGGACATAGATCGATGACGTGTGAGTGGGTTTTTTGCTTTGCTCTTCAACTTAATCTTCATCTTTATAATCATCCCACTCTTCAGTGTCATTGATCTCTTCTCCTCATCCAAGCCTTCTTCAAGAACAAAGAACACAAAATGACAAATGACTGTCATCAGTATCTTTTTCTTGAAGATTTGTCCATCTCATGCAGCAGAATATTACTGAGTTACTCCCCTCACCTAACAATCCATTCGGTGAAACTTCACGAAGAACAATACTGAATATCCAAGAAAGCATGTTAGCCATCTTTGATTTTTTTTTAATTTTTTGGCGTTTTACAGTGAGTGGTATTTGGGAATATTGGCGTTTGTTTTTTTGGTGTGATCAAATGGAAGTTGCTGAGAGGTATCATTTTATAGAATGTCTTTGGCGCATAGGTTAGGCGGTGTATTATTATAATAAAGTATTCGTCGTTTCAATTACTGTTTGTAATTAATGTTTTTTTATAAGCTTTATCTCTGAAGTCTGTAACACGTCCCATCTTTCAAGTTTGGCGTTTTAGATTTTAATATAATAAAGTTTACGTCGTTTCAGTTTTACTGTTTTGTAGTTACTGTTTCTAGTTACCTTTTCGAGATTTTGGCGTTTCTTATTTTTAATGAGGTTTTATATAAAGATGGCACTTTGTTCTATTTTTTTCTTGTACATTGGTTTTTATACATTTCTTTTTGGTTTTTTATATAATACTTGTCCAAAGTAATTTTATTATAGTTTGGGAGTTTTGGTGCGTTTTATGGCATGATGGCGTTTTCACAAGCATCTTTCTGTGTGGCGTTTTTATTATATATGGCATTGTTATTATATAACAATCAACTGAAAAAGAAAATTAAAAAATATATATAAACAATTGATCTTCCAAATCTTCACTGTCATCAGTCTCTTTCTTTTTTTGAAACATCTTCACTAGCTGTTTCGACTTTCGTATGATTCATTTTGTTTTTTTTTCTTTGTTTTTGAAGTAGCTTTTTTGTTGCCGTGTGGAAGCACAAAGTCTGAAATCAGCCTCTTTTTCTTTAATATTTGTCCATCTCATGTAGTAAAATGTTATTGAGTTACACCCTTCAGCTAAGAATCTATTCGGCGAAACTTCGCATAGAACAATATTGAATATCCAAGGAACGATGTTTGATTTTTTAACTTTTTGGCGTTTTACCAAGAAAAAAAACATCACTAAATAAAAGTACCTTAAACCTCTAAATTTGATCATTCTAAACTCATTAATGTTTTGCTGTATGAGATGGACAACATTGTTAATCCTCAGTTAAGAAAGATGTCTAACAATGTTGTCCACCCCATACAGCTAAACTTTATTGTGTCACACCCTGACTTTTTTGCGGAAGCGTGATTATGTGTGACTTGCTTAATATCATTGAATTCAATCATAACAAACATCTATATGCTAAATCCATGATGATCATCCATATAATAAGTTTCAAAACATTACAATCGTCATTGTGTAACCACAACCCAAGACTTCAAATTCAAGTACACTACAACCAAAGCTTAAAGTTCCATACGGGACTTCACAAAAGACTCTAGTATAAACGAGGCTTTGAACCATGTATCCTATCAAGGATAAAGCACACGACTCAAAACCCATCAGTGCTGGATGACATCACTTATTTGAGACACAACTTGATATCTTGGACGCCCACCAAATCCATAATTAGTTTCCTGAAATACATGTAGTTTGAAAACATCAACAAAAGTTGAGCGAGTTCATGTGTTTAGTATGTGTGCACGAATAAACCTTTGTAATCATTGTAAGTACGTATGTTTTGTAAACCAGTATGAAAGCAATAAGGAAACAGATCAATTAATGTGTAGCTAATACATTAATATGTATGACATGATGCAGAAGGCTCAAACCTAGCAGATTTTGTACCAGCCTCCGGCTGTAAGACATAGTCACCACATGGTCCATCCTGCGGGTGCATGGGTGGGGCTCGCTACACCCAAATAGATCTATCACTCATGTCCCTCGGTCCTATTACGAGGATTAATGGTCTTAAGCGTTAAACTCACCACTCACATGATCAAGCAGTACCTTTCCTTAGCTAACCATACCACATATAAACGTTTGTAAACAATTTGTAACATGTACTTCACCCCCAAAGTTATAAAACTGAAAACAGTTAAAACACTACTAGAAAATAAGGCAATTGTCACCAAAATTTGCCACGGATAAAAAAGGTAGCAAATTTAGTAACCGTTTTCCCATGAAAATGCATATTCCGCATGTTTAGTATGATATGGTAGCTAATAGGTTGGAAATTTTGCCACCGTTAATTTTTGGTTACAAATTCGTGGGAAACATACTTAAAATAATATAAAAAGGAGCAAACACATTAAATTTTGACCAGGCCTCGTGGTGGCAAAATGAAATTTTAATTTGGTGGCTAATTTTGTAACTTTAATTATCTAGCATGCGTGGCTCTTTTCTATTAGGGTTTTGAAAAAAATAACTTATGTCCCAAATTAACCGCCCATACGATGAACTTGCTAAGCGGAACTCATCTCTCCTCATCCCCACCATTAGTATTCTCTCCACAAGGTCTGATCGGAGAACTACTCCGCTCAACAACGATATTCGATCTCTCCTATCGCCATAAATACAGGTTCGTATCTGAATCAACTTCTCACGTTTCGTGATTACAACTATTAGGATTTGATGTTTTGTTTGTTTGATTTACGAAAGGTTATTGAAATAAAACCTAATTGTGAATTTGATAGAGTTCAAACTTCAAATCCATTAGATGAAACAACTTATTTATATGGAGATTTGAAGTTCGATCAAAGGGCTGGGTTTGATTTTACAACAAAGAATTTGTTACATGTTATAAAATTAAATAATGGGTAATATGAATCATCATATAATTAAGCTAACAAAGAATTCAGGTTATATGAATTTACATGTAACAAGTTCGATTAATAAAAGTTTCATAATGGGAACCTATGAAGCATTTCATTAATTTACTTCCCATTAGGTCCCGTTTATTTTGTAAAGATGTAATACTGGTAGTACTAGACAATGTTGAAGTAGTAAATCATTTAGCCATGTAGTTGTAAGATCTCCAATTGCATTCTTAAAATTAGCCTCTCACATGCCTTTGGAGTCATGGTCAAGGCAGAACTCAGATTAAAAATAGGTTATGTACTTCTTTTGGTACTCTCAAATAGTCAAAGAGGTATGTGCTCATGGGACAAGCAGATTTTATTTTTACCAAGATTAATTCATATCAGATTGTGGTTGTTGTTGAATAAGTGACCTCTTTTTTGGTCTATATTGATTTAGCATTGCTTTGTTTTAGTTTTGGGTGCAACTTTGCAAGAAAGTTATAAGACTGTTACTACTCGTTAATTACTCCCTCTACATTAATCTACTTCACTACTACGCCTTCATCACAGGTAGAGAGTCTCAGAAGATCCATCAGAATTCAGAAGTAAATGAATTGAAAAATGAATTCTGCGAGTCGGGATGGGCTAACTTAAAATGGACAAAGGGTCAGGATGGGTGATTAGTTAATTACCTAAAAATCAAACTAGTCTCAACAAGTTCAAAACTCCAGATTCATTTCAAGTTTTCAATTCAGTTTTGTATCTTTAACGAATTAAAGGGGAAAGTGACATTTTGCCAGCTAAAACATACATGAATTGCTATATGCAATGCGTAAACATCTGATGCATGATGTTGCTGAACATTAAAGTCTCATAATGGAATCTTGCTGCTGGTTTTGACATTCTTTTTATACATATTACCTGCATAACGCAACTGTCAGTTACTAATCTCTATCACAATTTGTGTTTCTGATGTATTTAACCAGGAAAAGAAGAACATTTTTAGCTGAATGATTATTTGGAGGATCTTTTTTGGCTATGTGCTCAAATAATTTATTATGTTTCTATGACTGGGCTGAGTGCTGATTGATTCAATGGATTGATGTCAATGTTAAAGTAAACAATACTTATCTCAGTCTTCATTATATATACCATGCTAGCTTCAGTTTATCGTTTCTTACCTTGTTTATCTTATTATTTACTTTTAGTGACACTGATGCACCTTGCTTCTCACTTTGATTGAGTACATAACACTTGTGATGCGTGAAGAACTTGAACGTGCTGGTGAACTTTTGCCATCAATTCCAAAGGAACATCATAATAGGTAAGACTTGAGAGTTCAAATATCTTATTCTTTTAATCTTTTTTTGTACAATTTATCTATATACAATTTTGGTACTCTTGAGTTGGGTACCGAATTTTGGATATGGTATATCAACCTGTCTTTCATATGCATACTCCAAAGAAAAATATCAGCATTGAATATTCTAATATCCTGTGCACCGAATATTTCATATAGAATTTGAAGACTTTTATGGCGTCTTCATTGCTTTAGGTTCATTTGTTTTCTAGTTCCAACCATTGAAGGTTTTTGAAATTCTCAATTAATAAATAAAAATCTATTAAAGCACATTAGTTATTCACAATCTTGACGTACTTTTATTATAGCAAACACATGGGGCATGTGAGAACCGGGGAACCAAAACTGAACCGCTAGATTCGAACCGTATTATTGTATTTAGGGTCCGGTTCCGGTTCTCAAATTTGGGTGAAAACGGTTCCCGGCTCGGTTCGGTTCAGAACCGCCAGGTCCGTATAAAGAACTGCCAGAACCGGGTTGGGTTTAAACTTTAAATATTATATATAAAATAACTAGTGCATGATTTAGTAGTTAAAAATTTATGTAAACCTGACACTATGATACAAGGATGAATTGAGATTTCTTGTTATCTTCCAATCCACAATTTGATTGCAGCCTATAATCAAAGAGTTTTTCATTCTTTATTTCTTTTGGATGGAGTCATGTGTACTGTCATTTATGTTTTTTTTTACAAATCTAATTATTTAGAAGTTTACGTTTTCTAAAGCTTGTTAACTGATGCTAAATTGTTAATTTACATATACTGTAAGTTACAAATTGCTAATTGATGCTAAATATGAAAAATGTATTTTGGTCTTTATAGCTATTAGTCTCATCAAGTAACAGAAAGTATTAGTTTAGTAAGTCCATCACCTTCATGCTCCATATACATCAGTGTTCATTATATGTTTTAAATGGGTTTGATTGTTTTTTTTTTTTTAATTTAATTGTTAATTTTTAGATATATTTGTCAATCCAGAACCGTTTACAGGAGAACCGTTTAACTCGGTTCCGAACCGAACCGAACCAGTTTTAAATGATCCGGTTCCGGCTCTTATAGATTTGATATTATAATGGTACATTTGTTATTTTTTCAATTCTTCTGTATTTAGTTTGACGTGTTATTATTTTTCTTTGATTTTGATTTCTTTATTCTATTCATTGGTTATTTGTAGATTGAAAAGTTGAACTTGTTTATCAAGGAGCTTGTTAAGGAAAAAGATGAAGAAAAAGAAAGGTTCAATGGAATTATTGTGGGATTGTTGGCTGAAAAAGAAAACGATTAGGTGGATAAAGATGCATCTCACAAGTTGAAGTTATGTTAAGAGCTACAATTTAGAGATAGGCTATACACAATTGATTTTGAATGTTTCAATGTTTATCTTGGTATTTTTATTAGAATGTTTTGTATGGTTTTGAAACAGAAAAAACTAAAACAAAGATATTTTATACAATTTTCGGATTTTGTAATTTTATTAAATTGTTTTATATAATTTTGTAATTTTATTGAAATGTAATAATGATGAAAAAAGGAAACCTGTATGGTGACATATTCAAATAATGGTGGCTAATTGGTGTCAATATCTAGCGGTGGCTAAATGGTAACAAAAACGGTGGCAAAAGATGATGAATGGGACCAAACGTTTTCATAAAAATCGGTGGCTAATTGGTGTCAATATCTAGTGGTGGCTAAATGGTAACAAAAAAACTAGTAAATAAAGAGCGGTCACAAATATTTTTGACCATTTTTATGGTGGCAAACATCTAGTAGCAAAATATAAAAATGGTGGCTATTTGGTGGCATTAGGGCAATTGA
>JARYGA010060626.1:44615-98867 GCA_030545235.1 Helianthus tuberosus
CATTTTTAGTCCATTTTTGTGTTCAAACAAGTGGCGTTATGCAATTCTTCCATGAACTCAAACCCCTGCTTTGTCACGATGTTTTCAAGCCTGTAGTCTTTCTGCTCTCCGTTGTCGTATATAATGGTCACCATGTCTGTTTCATCATCAAAACGCCATGATGTCATGACAGGGTCCGGCTTTACATTTGCTTTGATTGGTCCAAATTTCCTTGTTAATGCTTTCATAAGCATATGCGTTTCATGGCATTCGTTATCCAGAGCGATGCCAAGAGATAGGATACCCCTCTGTACCTCTTCTTCCATCTTCAAAATTGCCTTGATCGTCCCAACATACACCCTCCTTCTGTTGTCAAAACGCAGAACGAATCGTCTGATTGCCAGAGTGTATCTCCACCAAATGATGGTTGCCATTTTTGGCATTTTGGATAAATTGGCCTTTTGGTTAAAGATGTTTTTGCAGAAATGATAGATTGAAGTGATTATGGAAGCGATGTTTTACGTCGTTTATATAATGATGTTTTTGGCGCGTAGTTTAGGAGAGAATTTATTCTAATAAATGTTAATAACTGAATTTCAGTTACTGTGTTGTTTCCTCTTCCTGTAATCTCCAACGCGTTTTATCACTAGTTTTTGCCATTTTGTATTTAATGGCATTTTATTTTTTTGAATGACGTATTATCATTTTTGTTGGCGCTTTGAATTTGAGCGGTAAAAGACCCTTTTACCCTTAATGAAGCGCGTCCTACATAATAAAATTGATGTTATTTACGAAAACGCCACCGCGCAATCTAGTCCATGGATTGTTTTGATCTGACGATCCATAACCGTTCACACCGTTCTCACACTTTCCCCCGTTTTCTCTAAATCCTGACCCAATGTAACAAAACATGAACATAAAGGTTGGGTTTGGCCGATTTAATAGTGAAATGTATGAAGTGCAGCTTAGGTATAACATAAACGTTGATTTGTGTAATTTTGTCAATCAGTAAATTATCATATTATAATATTATCCAAAGTCAAACATTATACCCGTCCTATACCTAAGTAATCGAGTCAGCTAAGACCGTGGGGTATGGTGGGGCGTGGGTTGGGGGCATGGTACGACATGTGGACTATGGGGGCACCCAAGACCAAAAGCCAATATCAAAGGGGTATGGTGGGGCGTGGGTTGGGCGGTGTGGAAAAAAAGCCAACTTCAAAGGGCTAGTGCTCTTGGCTAATGAGCTTCCGCCATGTCATGTGGGTAGCCCCGCCCAACGCCCGGGCTGAAACCCCAGCCCAAGGGGCTACGCCCAAACCCAAGCCCACCCGGGGTGGTGACGTGGGCGTTTGTATCCAACCCACGCCTCAACCCCCACCCCATACCCCATAATCTAACACCTAATACCAAAAACAAAACCCATACCCGATCTCAAACACAAATAACCATCCATAGCTTGTCACAAATGTTTAACATAAATTTTGCTGAAAATTATATAATAGTATAATTTAGAACATTTGTGTGCAATGAGGTTTGTACTTTGAGCTTTTGTTATGTTCCTTGCATATTATAATTGTACCGTACAACTAGGATTGGAAACTTGCTTTATAATAGTAATAGTATAATTTAGAACATTTGTGTGCAATAAGGTTTGTCCATTGAGCTTTTGTTATGTTCCTTGCATATTATAATTGTACCGTACAACTAGGATTGGAAACTTGCTTTATAGTAGTATAATTTAGAACATTTGTGTGCAATGAGGTTTGTACATTGAGCTTTTGTTATGTTCCTTGCATATTATAGTTGTACCGTACAACTAGGATTGGAAACTTGCTTTATTTGGGTTTTAGAAGAAAGATACATCATAAACAAGAAGATTTTAGAGAGAGAGAGAGATGAGAGATCGTTAGAGAGAGAGAATGGTGTGAATACCGCCGTTTTCAGTGGTGAACGCGACAGCGCATGGCTGCAAACAGTGCCAGTGGCGGAACGACGCGCTTTCTTGGCTCAGTCGATTGCTCTAACCCTACCTACAAAACATAATATAAAGAATCCGGTGAGACGGTGCGACCTAAGGTTCCGACGAGACTTCGGTAAACTCCGGCAAGAAATCTGGTAAGCCTCGATTCAGTTGCATGTTCCCTTTTCAGCTAGATGGGTCTAAGTTGTGTTCATTGAATCTATTTTTGGTGTTACAGAACTCCGGTGAAGCTCTGGCGACTTCTCCGGTAACCGATCTAAGTCTACATGTCATTAAATCTTAAAGATCGATGGATGACACGTATCTTGACAGGTACCGCCATCTATAGTGAAGCTCCGATCTGTACAACTTTGAAAGTTAGGGGTTTTGTTGATTTTGGGTGAATAAAGAATTACAGGGGTTGTAACTTGCAATTTTGGGGTTAAAGATGATTTGATGCTATAAACTTGATATTTGGGTAAAAATACTACTTCACAAACCTTTATACCAAAAAACTAATCTTAGATGGATTTTTATTCAACACTTCAGTATCACTGTTTGGTTAATTTTGGTGATTACTACAATGATTTGATATATGTATATATATATTTTTTTTATGTTATAAAGAAGTCTGAGGAAACAAATGTCAACAGATAGTATATCTTTATCCCAAAATCAAAGTCCATGTAACCAAATATCCATCGGCTTGCAGTTGAGTGAACCAGAACTGAAGAGAAGAAAGCAATCTGATGAAGAAGCCTAAGTTGTGGAATAAATCTGTAAGTATCTCTAAGTTTTGTATTCATTGGTTTATATTTTTTGGCCCTGGCATGATTTGGGTGCTAAGGTTGCCTACCACCGGTGTTTAGATTGTAGGGTTGTTTAGATAAAACAATGGCTAAAGTTATAAATATAAATATATGCACATTTTAGTCCTATGTTGTTCAAAATGTACTGTATTGCAAGTATTGATGATCAATAAAACAAACAGTTTATTGTTGTTCAGTGCCAAGTGTCAATAATTTTACAAGTATTGGTCCTTTTGTACAAAAATCTCTTTGTGGTATCTGGTCTGAATGTAGCTTTTATCGGTTTCCGTATTAGCGGCTGGTGTTAACAACCTAAGTTGCGACCATAAATCAAATTTCTCATACGAATCGCTTAAACTTGAAGAAGTCATTTTGTATTTTTTTGGGAGTTTAATAGTGGTTTTTCAATTTTTGGATGGTAAAAATAAGTAAGAAATGAAAGGTTTATATAGGAAAATTTTGAAAGATTTTTTTAAAATAGCCGTTGGCCAACGGCTAACCAAACGGTCATCAACACCCAGCCAACCATTGCCAGACATGTCACCCCATGCCAGCGCCACACACCAAGCACTATTGCCACGCCAAATGAACAACGCCCACCAAAACGCCAACCCAGGGTGATATACCCGATGTTAAAGGGCCAACAACGCCCCTTGACCACGCCCATACCCACCAGTCTAACGAAACTCAGGGAAACATCGTAAGGTATCTTTTTAAGCCTTTTTTTTAGTTTTCTTTTTGTTTCTCTAACATACTATATATTTTACTAATTTGGGGTTATTGGTTTGGAAACAGGGGGCAAGGGTAATGGCAGGTTCTCCTCAATCTATGCTTTATGGTTGCAAAAATGGGTCAAGCAGAGGAAGCCCTAACTGTCATTCGCCGGCGGAGGCTAACTGGAATGAGACCTCGTGGGACCTTCTTTACGCCGCCGCCGGAGAAGTTGCTCGGATGAGAATGGTTGAAGAAGCAACTTCTCACAACGCCTCACAACGGTTGCGTAAAATCGGAACCCATGATCTCCATTATCAACAACTTAAAGTCGCTAAAGTAAGTATTTAACATTTTTTACTCAGTTATCCATCTACGGTTTAATATTCTTCTGAATATTTTTTTTAATTTCTTTTTCAATATATATATATATATATATATATATATATATAGGGTGGAGTTATTGTAAAAAAGACCAAAAGTGTGAGAAAGGTAAGAAAGAATCTCAACCATTAGATCTAAATTAATTGAAAAGGGTAAGATTGTAAATGCATTAACAAATTCAAATATGGTAATCCTTGATTTAAGGATTTGGAGAGAGAAAATCCTTGATTTAAGGAATATAACCGTCCATAACATTATTCATTTTTTTTTTTTGCATCATTCACAGAATCAGAGCCATGTTCATGACATGGTGTTTTAAAAAATTCATAGTTCAATTCATGGTGTTTTTACGAAAATAATATAACACCATTCAGTAAACAAAAATATAACACCATTCAGTACACAAAATAACACCATTCAGTACAAGATATAACACCATTCAGTAAACAAAAAATAACACAATTCAGAAACAAAATAACACCATTCAGAAACAAAATAACACCATTCAGTAAACAAAAATATAACACCATTCAGTACACAAAATAACACCATTCAGTACAAGATATAACACCATTCAGTAAACAAAAAATAACACAATTCAGAAACAAAATAACACCATTCAGAAACAAAATAACACCATTCAGTAAACAAAAATATAACACCATTCAGTACACAAAATAACACCATTCAGTACAAGATATAACACCATTCATTAAACAAAAAATAACACCATTCAGAACACAAAATAACACCATTCAGAAACAAAAAAAAAATGACTTATAACACTATAAATGACTATAAAAACACTATGAATGGTATATAACACCATATTACCATTTTCTAACTCTGTATAACACTACAACCCATCGTTCCAGTGCCGGCGAAGACGTCGATGATTCAGAGCGGCAGATTTAATGAATGGTGACTCGTAGTTCGCCGGAGAAGATGACCGGAGTTATGGTGGCTGCCGGAGGTGTGAAGGTGTGAAGAGGACGATGAGATAAAGATGATTGGAGTTACGGAGTTGCGGTGGTTACCGGAGCGATTGAAGAAGACAGACGGTGTACAGAGATGATGAAGGTGGTTACAGTATGTTGGAGTTGAACGAAGATGTTGACTGAAGGCGACGGTGGTGATGACGAAAAACGATGGAGTCTGCCGGAGATGGAGAATGGTTAACGGTGAGGGTGGTTCGTAAAATTCTGAAAGAAGAAAGAGGATCGAAATTGTAGGATCATGATTTGCAGTTTCCTAAATTCTAGTGGATATAAATGACTATATTACCCCTACAATTTACAAATTAGTCCAAAAAATAAAAACACATTTTACAATTTGGTCCCTATTATCTCAACCATTAGATCAAAGATCTAATGGCTGAGATTCTTTCTTACCTTTCTCACACTTTAGGCCTTTTTTACAGGATCCTCTACCTATATATATATATATATATATATATATATTATTTTGTAGTTTGAGAAGTTGAAGCAGCAACAAATCGCCAAACAGTAGTATCTGAAAATGATGACACAAAACAAAACACGGAATGTTACAAACTGTCAGCCGGCGGCTCCGTCTGTATGGGCTTGGCTAGCTTCACAACAAGCTCAGCCGCAACGCCCACCCGGGTCGGGTATGCGGGCTGTAAGTACCAAACGAGAGTCTACCGGTACGGGTGTTTTTTTGCCCCGTCAAACCGGAGCCCCGACTGAGCCGTCTAAAAAACATGGTGAGCCAATTTGAGAGTATTCATTTTCTTTTTTAGTAAAAAATATTTGGATTTTTTAGTAAAGTTGAAATTGGAAGAGTGCATCTAGATCTGACTTAATTTGTTTTGGATCTTTACACTGTTTTACTTCCAAATAGAGTGTTGCAAGGGCTTTTTTTTTTGTAATGTTTTAAGTTTTGTTTGTATTTGTTGCATATGCTGCAGAGATTATGTACCTACAAAGTGTGATGATGGCTCAGCAGAGGCAACAACCTGCTCAAGTACCCGAGTTCAGGCTACTTCAAGAACGGACGTATTGAAAAAATGAATTAGGAAATGTTAGCTAAATATAGCGTATAATATAGTATACAAGATTTTGATAATGGGTTTTAGTGTTGAACTAGAAAAGTGCCTTGCGCGCGTTGCGCTGCGGGTAAAGAAATTGACCACATCTAGGCATAAACTCTTGGTTGCAGCTCATGTATCTAACTTGATGGAAATATAAATCTAGCCCCCACCGCATTGTGGAGGGTTACTTTTCTAGTTTATACTAAAAACTAAACTTAATAGAAAATAAGTGAAAACCACCCAAAAACCACAACCCAATATGGGTGCTATATTTATTATTAACTCTTAAGAGAGTTGCAAACTATCAAGACCAGTCCACCTGGTTCAAACGCCAAGAAGCCAGTTGGTTCAACTTGCGTCGGTACACAAACCAAACCAGTAATTTTGAACTGAGGTAAAACCGTAACTTGTCAAAAGCTACAACGATGACAAAACGGTAATTTTGAACTGGGGCAAAATCGTAATTTTAAATTGAGGATAAAATCGTAATTTGTTCGGGCTAATGGGAAGCGCGCGCTATTCTGTGACATGGCCTTTGAAGTATATATATACAATGTTAAAATTCATATCCGAATCCAAAATTTCATTAGAATTTTAACTCTTTAGAATTCATTAGGATGTTAAAACTCATATCTGAATCCGTTTTTCGTTTTTCATTCGTATGTTAAAATTCATATCCGAATCCGAAAACTCATTTATATCACCCGTAGATATTTCAACATAGGGTAAGTATACAAATTTACACTTTGTTGAACTATGACACAAAACTTAAACTTAGAAACAAAACAGTAATACACATTTCTTCACATAACAATTACAATTACAAACCCATAAATGTATCAACAAAACATGAACTAACAAATTGGTAGCGGAACACCATCCCACCCTTCAACACACTCCAACAACGGATCAATAATCTCCCCCTTGCAAATCGCCGTAAACACCTTATCAAACTCCTCTCCCGGTGAAGTCACCTTCTCTCCGGTCAAGTACACGCTTCCAAGCTCCTCCCGCACGAACCTGTACAACGGGTACGACCTGCACGCCTTGATCCTGTTCGGGATCAACAACGAGCCACTTTCAAACGCCGTCCGAACCTCCTCCACCTCTTTAGGCAAAAGGGTATTCAATTCAGCCTCAAAATCAACTATCTTTTGGAAGATTGAGGTTGCTGCATCTTTCTCCCCGTCTCCGTTTTTCAAAGCGTGTTCGACCAACACATGTCGGAGCTTCTCCATCAACGGGTATGTGGCGAGACATGGGTCGTCGATGTAGGTGAATACGTGCTCCCGGTCGACGACACGAAGCAAGTCTTTTTCGCAGAATCTAGACGGGTGGAGCTCGCCGTTGACCCCTGTGGTTAGGACCTTTTTGGCTACTTGGCTTACGGTGTTCTTGACCGTTGCTTTCAGGTTCTCTTCCAAATGCCTCAAGTCGATCGATTGGCATAAAGCTACCAAGTATGTTGATGACATGAGCTTTAAGATGTCGACAGCTTCGGCTGTTTTTCGAGCCGAAATTAATCCCAAAGAGTTAACATCTTGGTTATGTTGTTCCGCGCTTTGGACATGGTTTGTAACCGGATTCGCAAGAAACTGGAGCTCCGAACAGTAAGATGCCATTGCAATCTCTCCACCTTTAAACCCGTAATCCAAGCTCGGGTTGCGCCCACCCGTGAGATTCGAAGGTAACCCGTTGTTGTAGAAATCGTTCACAAGCTCAGAGAATTGCGCGAACATGAGTTTTCCAATCGCGGCAATCGCCAAACGTGTGTTATCCATTGAAACACCAATTGGGGTTCCTTGGAAGTTTCCACCGTGTAACGCTTTGTTCCTCGAAACGTCGATTAACGGGTTGTCGTTAACGGAGTTGATTTCCCTTTCGATCATTTTCGTGGAGGAGCGAATGACTTCGATTTGTGGGCCGAGCCATTGGGGCGAAGTGCGAAGCGCATAACGGTCCTGTTTGGGCTTTTGTAACGGGTCCATTTCGTGGACCTGTTGCGCGGCTTTAACGTAATCACTACCATCCAAAATGTACTCCATGATGGCTGCAGCCTCTATTTGACCCGGATGATGCTTCAGTTTATGAGTCAAGTGGTCCGTAAACTCGGGTTTCCCCTGCATAACTTCGGCGAAAATAGCCGATAACACTTCCGACAACAATGCAAGAACGTTAGCTTCGAAAAGGACCATCGAAGCCATCCCGGATCCAACCGCGGTACCGTTGACTAGTGCCAGCCCTTCTTTAGGCTGTAATTCAAAGAATCCACCGGTGATACCGGCTTCCGAAAACGCGTTTTCGGCGTTGAGGATATCTCCGGTCGGTCCAACCGCTTTGGAATTGGACCGGCCGGTGAGAAGACCGGCGATGTAGGACAAGGGAACAAGGTCACCGGAGGCGGTGATGGTACCACGGAGGGGTAGACAAGGGGTGATGTTGTTGTTGAGGAGTTTGGTGATGGCTTCCAAGATTTCGAAGCGGATGCCGGAGTAACCCTGGAGGAGGGTGTTGATTCTGACGAGCATGGCGGCTCTTGTGGCGGAGTGTGGCAGCGTGTGACTTGATTCTGTGCCGTTGCCGAATATTCCGGCGTTCAAGAATCTGTAACATAAAAAAAAGTTGGTAAGATCTCTTTGTGAATATATATATATATTTTTTTGAGTTTTGTCATCTTTTAAGAAATGAAAACTTTTACCAACTAAAATTCCACATCTATTCCATCATATTTTCACCCTAAATTACACTAAAAAACACTATATTTTCTCTCTCTTTTTCAATTAAATAATATTTTTATACCTTTATCATTACATTTTCTCTCTCCTCCACTTACAACCACTTTCAAAATATATTAAAAAATTATAGGGGATAGACAATGCCCCCAAATATACAGATGAATAGTAATATTCTCTGTCATCCACTCATAACCACTTTTTATATTATAAAAACTTTATACACAAAATTTAGTGGAATGGATGTGAATGCTTAGGTCACTTTTTTCATTTCGATCTAAAAATAATTTTTTTTGCATCTGTATCTCATTTTTGTTGTTATTTTATCCAATTTAGAAATTGGGTTAGAATTATTTGTTAACTACCCCTCTTTTTATTGTTTTCCTTATTTAATTAAAATGTATTAAAGCATAAAATGACATTATACCCTTCATTTAAACGAGGAAAACGACAAAAAAATATGAGAAGTTAACAGGAAATTCGAACCCAGTTTGCTAATTGAATGAAAATGTCAACAAAAATCAAATCTCAAAGACCCAGGGACAAAAATACCTAAATTTAACTCAGGACCATTTTAGCATTTAACTCCGACAATCAATCTACATTTAATTTATAAGTTTTAAAATCACATTTGTAGGGTAATAGTTATGTCACAGGACCACAAGGGTATGTGCCGTTACATTAGGTAGGTAACTCGTGTGAACCAAAACATTATAAAAATATGTCCTAAAGGCTAAAACTTTATAAGTAGGTAACTTCTAAACTTACCATTTTCCTAAAATGACCCAAGAATAAAATAAAAATGAATTTAGTTTTTCTCTACCGCTGTTCAATTATGACTATATTAAATTTAATTTAATTTTTACCTAAAAAAAACAAAATAATAACAGTTACCTAATAAGTTCCTTCTGAAGAGCACCACCTTCTTTAGTTCTCCTATGAGAAGTAGCACCAAAGCCAGTAGTAACACCATAACTATCCGTCCCTTTATTCATACTCTCCATCACCCAATCACTACTCGCCTTCACGCCTTCCCTAGCAGCCTCGGACAGCTCCACTTTAACCGCGGAGCTGTCCGCGGCTGCTGCGATCGCAGCAACCTGCGATACGGTCAATGACTCCCCACCAAGCCTGACCACATGGGTCCTAAACTCACCCACCATCCTCTTCACCTCATCAAGGTGACTCCCCTTCAATGATTCAGCCACCATCCCCCAGTTCAATGGATCACCTTTCACACAAAGAAAATCACTAGTTTGTTGTTCATTAATATCAATGCTACCCATTTGGTTAGAGAGAGAGAGAAGAGATTTTGGAGAGAGAGAATGGGTGTGATTTGGTGAGGAGGTGATGTCTAGGTGGTATATATAGATGGAAATTATGTTATGTTTGGATTTTTATATTTTTCTGGTAGGTGGGGAAAAGGGTGTTTCTATTTGATTTTTGAGAAGGGGGGTTGGTAAGAAGACATTGGGTTGGTTGAAACTTAATCCTAGCCGTTGATCTTTAGCATGTTACGGGTGGTGTGGATGTTCAAACGTAGACTAGTTATGCAACGCACTCTCTACCCAACCGGCTGTGAATTTATGAATTATTGCGAAAATAGGAAACCAAACTTAAACAGAATTAAAGGTTCGGTTTTGATTTAGACTCCAAAAGTGGTTTGGGTTTGGGTTTCGGTCGATGTCAATTTAGTTTGTTATGGTATTGGTACGATTCCAGCACTTGGTATAGCAATTAAAAGATAAACGCGAAGAGGTTATAGATACGTTTTTACATTAATCGAGAGTCATAAAATTGAATATTGACACACAGGGCCAGATATAGAGGGGTGTGGGTAGAGGTGTACAAAAAAACTGGTTTTAAAACCGAAACCCGAAAAAAAAACCGAAACCGGTTTTTTTATAACCGAAACCACCCACACCTGGTGTGACTGCACACATCCTGTTTTTTGAGGGCCTTAAAAAATTATTAATATTTTATGTATAAAAATATTTTAAAACAAAAATTTATAAAGTTTAAAACCTATTAAAAAAAGTTTTAAAACCCAATCACCTAAACCTTTTTAGTTTGGCACATTGAAACCTAATTATTGTTTATCCATTTAAACTTATTGATTTAACACAATTAAGAACTTAATATTTTTAATCTAATTAAAATAGATCATTTTACTATAATAGATTTATTTTGTATATTCTTATTACCACTATTCTCATACTATTGAATACTTTTATATTTTAGCGGCCCATTTATTATAGTAGCAGATGGAACCAGAATACTCAGAGACAGATATGTTGGTACCGCTACTCATGTTGTTCGACGAGTATTGGTTCGCTTATCGACACTAACCATAATTTACGATACTTAAAAATATTATATTTCAAATATAACTTCGTTTTCGAAGAATTTTATGCTGTCACGTTTAAATGTAGATAAAAATAAGCATGTCGTAACAACATACTTAAAAGTCTATTAAAAATCGTATTTAAAATGTTATAAATGAAAACAAAGTATGCCCAGAGTATTTATAATAATAAAATAATATAATGTGTTGAGTAAAATTTATTTTATAGGTAGATAAAAATAAACACTTTCCAAAGTTGCACTTGAAATTTTATATAACATCGTACCCAAAAGTTATAAACAAAAAACAAAATATGTTGAACGGTAAAATTATCTAGATATAAGTTTAAAGAAGTACTATAGTTAAAGGTTTGGTTTTAATTTAGACTTCAAAAGTGGTTTGGGTTTGGGTTTCGGTCGATGTCAATTTAGTTTGTTATGGTATTGGTACGATTCCAGCACTTGGTATAGCAATTAAAAGATAAACGCGAAGAGGTTATAGATACGCTTTTACATTAATCGAGAGTCATAAAATTGAATATTGACACACAGGGCCAGATCTAGAGGGGTGTGCGTGGTGTGACTGCACACGTCCTCTTTTTTACGAGGGCTTTAAAAAATTATTAATATTTTATGTATAAAAATATTTTAAAACAAAAATTTATAAAGTTTAAAACCTATTAAAAAAAGTTTTAAAACCCAATCGCCTAAACCTTTTTAGTTTGGCACATTGAAACCTAATTATTGTTTATCCATTTAAACTTATTGATTTAACACAATTAAGAACTTAATATTTTTAATCTAATTAAAATAGATCATTTTACTATAATAGATTTATTTTGTATATTCTTATTACCACTATTCTCATACTATTGAATACTTTTATATTTTAGCGGCCCATTTATTATAGTAGCAGATAGAACCAGAATACTCAGAGACAGATCTGTTGGTACCGCTACTCATGTTGTTCGACGAGTATTGGTTCGCTTATCGACACTAACCATAATTTAGGATACTTAAAAATATTATATTGTAAATATAACTTTGTTTTCAAAGAATTTTATGCTGTCACGTTTAAATGTAGATAAAAATAAGCATGTCGTAACAACATACTTGAAAGTCTATTAAAAATCGTATTTAAAATGTTATAAATGAAAACAAAATATGCCCAGAGTATTTATAATAATAAAATAATATAATGTGTTGAGTAAAATTTATTTTATAGGTAGATAAAAATAAATACTTTGCAAGGTTGTACTTGAAATTTTATATAACATCATATCCAAAAGTTATAAAAAAAACCAAAATATGTTCGTAAGATTATCTAGATATAAGTTTAAAGAAGTTCTATAGTAAAACAAATATATTTTGTTATTTTCTTTTTTTACTTTTAATGCATTTTAAATCAAACTAGTTTTTTTACGTCGCACGTTGCGGTGATACCGAGCAAATGATAATGTAAAACAAACGTGATTTGAAAATAAAGCATTTGTTTAGAAAGCCAAACCATTATAATTGTTTAGTTTATCATCGTACCGTTTTATGATACCAAATAAATACTTTATTTAGAGTACATCTTCGTTTTTAACAAAACTTATAACAGAATGTCAGGGAAAAAATCAAACACAACTACGTACTTAAATTTTTAGAAAAAAAGTTATAAACGTAAATTATTGAAGAAGTATCAAATTAATGGATAAACTAATATATGCTTTAAAAAAAGAAAAAAATAGAATTATTAAAAAAATGGTATAAGAAATATATGGTTTAAAAAAAGGAAAAAAAATAAAAATATTTTATTTAAAAGTAAATATAATAATAAACTATTATAATATATTAAATAAACGAACAAAAAACATTAATGGATAAACTAATATATGCTTTAAAAAAAGGAAAATAGAATTATTAAACAAATGGTATAAGAAATATATGGTTTAAAAAAAGGAAAAAAATTAAAAATATTTTATTAAAAATAAATATAATAATAAACTATTATAATATATTAAATAAACGAACCAAAAACTATATATTATTATAAAAATAAAGTTATAATATGTCCGGCAAAATGTTTTATTTTACTTTCTTTTACTTTTAATCTTATAAATATCTTATCTTTGTTTTCCTTTTTTTCACTTTTGATTTTTCTTTATAATATAATTGTTATAAAATATTTTATTTGTTATTTTATTAATATAATATTTTATTGCTATAATTACATGCTTTTTGCGTAATTTTATTCAAACATGTTAAATATATCTGAATTTTTTTTCTTAATAGAGAGGAACAAAACCGATACGCTATGAACATCGGTAGTGGTATCAGATTCGTTTTTATGTTTTCTTAACATAGAGGCAAAAAGTTAATTGAAAACTAAGTTGTGTTCGCAATATAATATTTTTTACCCGGTACAATAATTTTTTTTTATCGTGAGGAACAGAACCAATACCCTTTGAACATTGATAGGTGAAGGAGTATGGTCCCAGATCTCGCACCAAAGCGGTCGCGAGTGACCATCACCCTTATAAAAAACTCCCATCAACATGGACTTATTTGCGTTCGTGCGGGCACGCGCGAACGAGGTTAACTATTCCAATAGGTCTAGTGATGAGAAGACTTACCTTGTGTATGAAAACGGCTGTTGTCGTCACGACAAGGGATGCGGTAACAACCGCAGTTACCACATATAGCGATGCGGCTTAGCACCGCATCCTATAGGTATCTTCGCCAAGACAAGGGACGCGGAAACAACCGCGGTTACCGCACATAGCGATGCGGCCTAGCACCGCATCCTATTGACGACGCAAGTGGGACTGACTGTTTAACTTAAGTGTCCAAAACAGCAAGTGACACTGACAGCAGTCACCTGTCAAGCCCACATGTATGCAACGCTGGCGAACAGACTGACAGCCACAGTAGGACGTGGCATCACCTCCGTGACCTACGTGCCTGACATACCTGCAAATGGCTGCGCGTTGTCAGTCTAGCCACTCAATTACCCTCTTTCACTCTTCGGCTATATATACCCATCCCGGACCAGGTTTGAGTTATCGCTTATCTGCTCTCTCTCACACTCATTACTATCACACACTTTGCTTTTAAACAAATACTGATTCTCACGCCGGATAGTGGTAACAAGGAGTACCCCCACCCCATCCTCCTTGTTACGAGTCACGGTGTGTTTCCTTGTGTAGGAGACAAGTCAGCGGATGATCCGGCCACCGATCCTCGGAAAGAAGTGATTAACCCTACTTGACAAGACCAGTGAGTTAACCTCCCCGATTAAACATTGTTTCATCAGTAGGGTCCGGTATTTGTTTTTATGTTTTCTTAACATGGAGACAAAATGTTCGTTGAAAATTAAGTTGTATTCGCAATATAGTATTTTTTTGAATGCTCGGTGCATTAACGGAACTGTGAGAAACCGTCACATCGCATAGAAAGTTGCTGCCCGCTGCATCGCGCGGACTTATAACTCTAGGTTATAGTAATAAAAAGAAATGGTAATTGTTCATACAAATACCTTTTATCATTATTGAAATGAGGTTAGGTCAGTTTGGGTTTGGGTCATGCAATCACATATCGTTAAGACATGAACGTAATCACATTTTTCAGGTTCATGTCGGGTTCTACACGTTAATTCCAACATGTTTTACATTATGTTTCAGATTATTCATGTAAATAATCATATCGCAAAGACAAATAAAGCCTGTTTCCATATAAAAATTATTAAGAATGGTGTTTTTTTGTTTGTAACCATGACATTATATTTGATCCCTTCATAAAGCCTGTTTCCATATAAAAATTATTAAGAATGGTGTTGTTTTGTTGGTAACTAACACATTATATTTGATCCCTTCATTATTTTATGAAAAGTTTACATAAAATGACATTCGACGTGGGGAAGCGGTAAAAGGTGATTCATACAAGGATGGTAGGTGTGAAGTGGTGGGTAGGAAGAACGCAGTGGCGGAACCAGAACTTCTTTGTTAGGGGGTCATCATAAGACTCTTTTTCAACCGGCTACAACTAGAGAGTCTAAAACATGTTTTTTTCCAAGAAAAATCTTAGATTATACATATAAAAATCTTAAAAATTTCTATGTCTGAGGGGTCAGCGGACCATCTTGACCCCCTCTGGTTCCGCCCCCTCTGGTTCCGCCCCTGGAAAAACGAGTGAGGGTGTATGATTTATAAATTAATAAGAGTTAAATGCCATTTTAGTCTTGTGGTTTAGACTATTTTGCCAGTTTAGTTCAAAGATTTCATTTTCCGCATGTGGGTCCAAAAAGGTTTCATTGTTACCATTTTTAGTCCACTGGGTTAAGTTAATCCATTTTTCCTGTTAACGAGAAAGACAATTCGGTCATTTTATATGGTCGAATTGTCATTCTAGTTAACAGAATTACATATAAAATGACCGAATTGCCTTTCTCATTAACATAAAAAATGGACGAAGTTAACAAAATGGACTTAAATGGCAATGGTGAAATCTTTTTATACTTAAAGACGAAAAATGAAATCTTTACACTAAACTGGTAAAATGAATCAAACCAGATGACAGTTAACTCAATTAATAAAATAAACAGGAGTAGACACCAACATTTACTATTGTTTGTTTACTTTTATATTAAAACAACATTTGACAGTGTATTCTCATACGAACACATATAACTTGATAATTTTGAATATATATCAGAAAGAAAAAAACACACTATGAATAAAATATAGAAATTATGGTGATAGAGATCTCTATATTTATTCAAGAGTAAATTACAAGTTTTGTCCTTTATGTATGTCCCAAATTGCAGACGCTGTCATTTATCTTTAAAATTGATGAGTTTTGTCCTTAATGTTTGCAAATCTTGCACGTTATGTCCTTTATGGCAAACCCAGTTATATTTTTCAGAGTAAATTACAAGTTTTGTCCTTTATGTTTGTCCCAAATTGCAGGCGCTGTCCTTTGTCTTTAAAATTGATGAGTTTTGTCCTTAATGTTTGCAAATCTTGCACGTTATGTCCTTTAGGCCAAACTCAGTTAGATTTTTTGGTTAAAACTGATCATGTGCAAGGCACATGAGGGCATTTTAGTCTTTTTACCTCATTTATTTAATAGTATTTAAAAAATAAAACAAAATATTTAAAAATATTATTATTATTTTAACTATATATATATAACCTCCATCACCACCACCCTTCACCACCACCAGCACCCTCCACCGCCACCGCCACCACCCTCCACCGCCACTACCACCCTCCACCTTCACCTCCTCTGCTCACTGCTACTTGCATCAAAAACCCCCAAAAATCAAAAACCTAAATACCAAATCAAAAACCCCCAAAAATCCCCAAAACCAAAAATATCAAAAACCCCCCAAAAATATCCGCCACCACCTTCCACCGCGACCACCACCACCACTGTCATCAAGATCTCCAACTACCGCACACCACCACCACTGCCCCGCCCCGCCCCGAATCACCTCCCACAACCACCGTCTCCCCTAACCCACCTCACACAACCACCTTCGATGCCCCTAACCCACCTCCCACAACCACCCCCGCCCTTAACCCACCCCCCACAACCAGTGCCGCCCCTAACCCACCTCGTTGACTTTCCAATCAAATTAAAAAAGGCAATTTTCTTATTGAGTCATTTCCAACAGATATGGAACATACAACAATCAACTTAACAATCATTCCTTTAGAAATAGATAAACCAATTCAAAATTAGGGATTAAATGAAAACAATCAGGGAATGTATTGCTGGTGTATAAAATCAACAAGCATATTGATTTAAAACAGAGCTTCAGATCTTCTATGTACAAAGGTGAAAATGTTGTCGTCGGAAACTGCAAATGTGTACCTGAACCTGAAGACAACTAGCAAATCGGAGCTCCGCATAGAGGCGAAAACGCCTTCATCAGAAACTGCATCTCCGTCACCGACCTCGTCAAATCATAACTCACCTTACGATTTCAGGCCACCGCAACACATTTAAGAAGCCATTAGCGTTGCTGCTGGACATTAGATTATTTATTGTCGTTTTCTTCCAAAAAATGGTTCAGATGTGGAGGTTTGCGGTGATGGTGTAGGTGGCAGATGGTGTGGGGATGGGTGGCGGTAGGTGGTTGTGATTGGTGAGGGTTGAGTTTGCCCTAAAGAGAGAGAGAGTAGAGAGGGTCTGAGTTTATTTATATTATACATAAAATATAATATATAATTCATTTAGTTTTAATGATTAAAATGGTTTTTTAAATAAATAAGTAAAAAGACCAATTTGTCCTCCACTTAACAGTTAAAATTAACGGGGTTTGTCATAAAGGACATAACGTGCAAGATTTGCAAACATTAAGGACAAAACTCATCAATTTTAAAGACAAAGGACAGCGCCTGCAATTTTGGACAAACATAAAGGACAAAACTTGTAATTTACTCTATTTTTCAGTTAAATGAAGGCATGTGCAGGGCACATGAGGGTAGAAATGTCATTTTACCTCCCACTTGTCTTTCCCCTTATTTTAAAAAAGGTTTTAGAAAATAAAAAAAAAATTATATATAAACCTCTCTCTCTACTCTCTCTCTAAAACACCCACCCTCACCAGTCACCTCCACCTCCCCCCAGTCCCCCACCATCTGCCATCACCCACTCCCACCCCGACACCACCACCGCACAACCACTGTCGGACCACCACTGTCACACCAGGAGGAGCCGCCAGATCCAAATTTAAGATCAAGATCCGGAAGATGCAAACTCAAGATCTAGACCAAGAGAGTGAGGGAGGGCAGAGAGGCATGGCGGCGTATGGCTGAGCTGCGGCGGAGTCACGGCGGAGTGATTCAAGCTGAAGCAACCCCTGCGAAGCACTCACAGCATCATACTTTCTTCTCTTCTCTCTGCTGCGTTTGATTCAAAGGTTGATGAACCCTAATTTGCAAAGGTTGCAAAGGTGAGCCATTCTAGCCACAACCATCTGCATCACCACCACCATCCCACCATCGCCCCAACCCTTGGTCAACCATGAGCACCACCACCAGCTTCCTAACAACCACCTTCACCCTCTATCTCTCTCTAAAATCGCCATCTCCCTCACCACCACATCACCTCCGTCCTCCACCCACCACCTCCCTAATCGGCTAATCCCACCCACAGTCAACCCATCCAAACCCACCACTACCACCAAACCCAGTTCACCCTCTCATTCAGCAGCCAAAGCCCACCACCAAACCTGGTTCACCTACGAGTAACAGATCATTTAGGCGCCACCGCCACCGTCTTCCCCTCTCCTACCATCAAACTCCCATATCGATATTGATATCCAAAGCCCTAATTTTCATGAAAACCCTAACCCTGATTTAGATCATGAATCTCCATCTTCACCTGCAAATATGAGCTTGATGATTGAATTAGTAGTGATGGCCGGAGTCGTGGTGGGTTGGCCGTGTGGGGGTGGTGCAGTGGTGGTGTGGTAGTGGGTGGCGGCAGGTGGTCGTGAGGGTGGGAGAGAGGAAGAGTGTTTAAGATGAGAGAGAGAGGGGGGAAAATCAGATGAGAGTGAGAGTGAGAGTGAGAGAAAGAGAATATACCTTTTATTTTTTGATTTTGTACAAAAGAGTCCTTCATTAAAAGTTCTTTACACAATACCCCCTAAGAAGGTGAAATTACCAAAATACCCACATGTGCCTTGCACATGATCAGTTTTAACAAAAAAAATAAATTGGGTTTGCCATAAAGGACATAACGTGCAAGATTTGCAAACATTAATGACAAAACTTATCAATTTTAACGATAAAGGACAGCGCCTGCAATTTGGGACATACATAAAGGACAAAACTTGTAATTTACTCTTTATTCAATCTATGATAAATTTATTTATAAAAAGGCATAGCTTTGATTTACTATAATATTTTAAAGGGTAAATTACACTTTTCGTCCTTTATGTTTGTATCAGATTGCAATGGATAGCCTTTAACTTCAATAATTACAGTCAAAGTCCTTTATATGGAAAACTCATTACACCATACGTCCTTTACCACTAACTTGGTTAAAATTTTCAGTTAAATCATATCACATAAGGGTAGTTTAGTCTTTTTACCAATTTAATTAAATTTAAATTTAAAACAAAACTTTAATATTTACCCTCAACCCCTTCATCTCTCTTTAAACCCTATCCTCTGGAAATAAAACCACCTGACCACCACTAATCACCACCAAATCTTCACCGCCTCTGACCACCACCATATAATATCCAAGATCAAATTTTTAAATAACCAATATCCAATAATTTTGGTGCGGAAGTTAGAACTGTGGATGAAGCCACCACTGGATCTGGTAAATGAAGCCGCCGCTGGATCTGTGATGAAATAGGGTTGTATTTCAGTCAGCCTCCACCATTTCATTCCTTTCCTTTCCTCGTGACTTCCCAAATTTCTGGCACAGCTCAATTCATAATCCAAAAACCCTAATTTCTCTCTTCCCTTCTTCAACAACTTCTGATTTTTCAATTTTGCTTCACTCGCTACGATTAACGCGCCACAAATTTCGTACGGAGTAACAGTCGCTTCATGATCTCATGATTTGAAAGTAATTTGATTTTTAGGTGTTTTGTAGGATGATAGATGAATTTTGAAGTAGATATGAGTTTGTGGTTTGTTACGCATGAGTTAAGACTTTTCCAGCAGCTATTTGTTTGCTGTATCACTTTGTTTAAGTTTATTGAAGATTTCTGAATTCCACTTGATCGAAACTTGTAATTGGATCTTGGATATTATATGGTGGTGGTCAGAGGCGGTGAAGATTTGGTGGTGGTTAGTGGTGCTTTTATTTGCAGAGGATAGGATTTAAAGAGGGTTGAGGGGGAGAGTGTGAGTTGGGAGAGAGATGGATGAGGTGGGAGTAAATATTAAAGGTTTGTTTAGATTTTACTTTAATTTAAATTGGTAAAAAGACTAAACTACCCTTATATGATATGATTTAACTGAAAATTTTAACCAAGTTAGTGGTAAAGGACGTAGGGTGTAATGAGTTTTCCAAATAAAGGATTGTGACTGTAATTATTGAAGTTAAAGGCTATCCATTGCAATCTGATACAAACATAAAGGACGAAAAGTGTAATTTACCCTATTTTAAACCATAATCCATTAACTTGTTGCTAAGTAGTAGCAGTAGTAGTAGTAGTAGTAGTAATAATAATAATAATAATAATAATAAGGAAAAATTACAAGTTTTGTCCTTTATTTTTATACCACTTTTCAGGCGGTATCTTTTTTAATGAATGTTGACAGGCGGTGTCCTTTACTAAGTATTTTGTTCCAAGTTTAGTCCTTTACACCCAACCCAGTTAAAAACCCTGTTAATTGTTGACAGACGGTGTCCTGTTAATATGTGTGCATGTAATCGGGACCATACCTCTTCAGTAACGCTTATTGTTGACGCCTACCCATATCCTCTATCATCGTATTACGGTTATATGTTGTAGTGAATGATGGAAACAGGGGCGGATCTACGTTACATCAAGGGGTAGCCTCCGCTACCGCTTGGTCGGAAAATTTTTGACGTTTTTAGTGTAAATTTTGAAAAAAATTGACGTTTTTTCGATTTCGTTACCGCCTATTTATAAAACGTTCCCGCTTAGTCGGAATTCTAGATCCGCCACTGGATGGAAACAATATGTCATGTAATGTTCGTCATCATATTCGTTTTCATTTTGCACCGAATCTTCACATTGCGTGATCAAAAAGTTAGTAAGTAATCATTTTAGAATGCACTGTTACATGCTATTTAAAATGAAACCGTGATTTATATGAACGGAAATCTGTACCCGATCTTAATTTCACGTAACATCTAAATATATAGGTAATTGTTAGTAAACTATTAGGTGATCCGTAGTGGGGCGCTATGTCCGGAGATGGCGCCGGAAAACGCCCAAGAACACCGAAACGCAAGGCGCTATGGCCAAAATTTTTTGAATGGCGCGATGATAACAGCGGCGTTATTCTGGTTCCTTTCAAACTTTTGACCAATCACAAACAAGCAAGCTTTTTTATATTAATTAATAAAATTGAAAATTATTAAATAGGTAATGATGAGTAGGGGCTTTATGACTACGGGCTCTAGTGATATAACGCCCCATAAAGCCCCCGTGTGACGTGGCACGACACGTGTCGCATAACGCCCCACAAGGGGCTTTATCACTACGGATGACCTTAAGATGAACACATGATTGCTTGCATGGTTTTCTTAATTGGGGTTAGCTCTAAATAATCTTTATGTTTTGATATTTTGTTGATGCTCTTATTATACTATAGTTATTTATTATTTATTTTTTATTATCAAGTTTCGAAATATGTGAATGAATAGTACAAGTTAGATTTTACTTTTTATTATTATTATTATTATTAGTTGTACACCCGTGTGAATACACGGGTATGTTTAATAACAATCGAAATCAAATACTAAAAAACAGATTATAATATATCATTTAAATTTTTTGCATTTGGTTACATATCTTTATAAAACAATATTAAAGACAGTATGTGTTAGTGTACATGTTTGATATAGAAATAAACTAAGTAGTTTATAATGTGCAAAGTTTTTTCCTACATCTATATGTAAAATATGATGTGAAATTATTTAATGAATTCGCATTCTATTATGAATTGACAACAACATCAGACATAAGTCATAAGTGAAGCTACAAAACATTCAGAAACAAAAGTCCCCAGTCTCTGTTTAAAGCCAAATATTGATCTTGAAACCATATCTGCAATTAGCGCTGAATTTCTTGATCTCAATACCCAACCTACATGAAATTGACAATTACTATACTGTAAGTTTAAAAACCACATTGAAAAATCATATATAACAACCTAAGTTTCGAGATGTATTAAGGAAAACCGTTACCTGAGATGTAAACGGAAAGAATGTGATTGCTCAATGTTGGTTGCTGTCATTAGGTGCATTGAGACCTAACAAAAAGAATTTGATGGCTTAAGTATAACTATAAGCTTATTAACGAATGAGACCATATTAATTTAAAATTTAACCTTGTGATAACCAAAAAGCAATCTTTGTATAGTCTGAAACATAAGTGATCCTTAATTCAGATTTTCACTGATTCAAGAATCTCAACATCAGCTGACAACAAATAACCAATTTACAAACATGTTAATACCAATCCATAATTCAGATTATTAACTTCTGAATACGCTAACCAGTTTTTCCTGAAGAATTGTTGTTTGGTATGTGTGATGTGGTGTCAATTGTACTGTTATTCCGCTTCTTGGCTGTATTAACACATTAAAATCTTAAAACATAAAAGCAAACAAAATTTTCCAAAAAAAAAACAAAACACAAGTACTTAGTTATATGCTACCAAACTTGAAGTGTTGCACCGCAGCCTCCACAAGTGTACACCGGTTTGCTGCTTATCAAACTAACCGTCATCGTAATCAGCAAATTGCTATTATCATCAAAACACGTTTAAGTGAAAAGTAAACTGAATGAAAAACAAACAAAGATCATTGAATCTATAAACAACCCATCCAGACTTGCCTGTGTGTTGAATTAACCAGTGATTGTTTATGACAGATGTTGCTGTTGGCTTCATGATCATCGTTTTCGACATGCCCGATGGTTCTGGTGGTGAGTTCTATGGGTGATTCTCGTGTATCAGCCAACCAAAATAATTAAAAAACAAATCAAACACAACAACAAAACAAAAATCATCACTACAAACAAAACGAATCAAAAAAGATGAAACCTTTATCAAACTACAAATTCTTGAAATTACCAATCACAACTAAGAACAAACAGACCAAGACCATCTTTAGGGATGGAAAAAGTACCTTATCTTTCTGATTGAACAACAATTGAGAATTGAGAGTAACCACCTGATCTGTAGGAGACAGTTGCTTCAACCTTAACATCTTCACAGTCACTCTGTATCAATGGCAACGATGATTCAACCAAATTCACAGTAAACTGGCAACACGAACAACTGTAAAACAAAACACAAGAATCGGTTACAAACGTCAATTTATATGACCGATCTACAAACGAAAAATTGGAAAACTTACCGGCATCATCACATACAGCTAAATAGGCATCTCAGACCAACCAAACTCCATTTTCTTGTATAGATGTAACAACAATTATACACGATCACTTTTCAAAACCTTAATCAACAACACATCGTCAGCGAAGGTCATTCACAGTGAAGTTGCAAAACATTTGCATTTTCAGAATGCAAGGCTCAGATTGTGAATAAAGATGATAACACCATAGCTGCAAGAGAGGTTGCATGAACAACTGCCATCCTACAACCTTGTCATACCATAATGCTATATTTGTCACACCCCCAAAAATCCACACGCGGAGTATCACCGCTTAGAGGCGTGACTGACCAGGATCCAGCCACCAATCATATTGAACAAGCATGTACGTAATTATAAAATCCAACCAATACAATTGGTGTCCAAACAAAACATAGTTTAAGTTGCAAGCGGAAGCATAACGATTAAATCCAAAACAAAATATAAGTTCAAATGTTGCAATGTTTAACATGGCACACAATTGTCCATATCCCACAACGACTCTTCCCCATGCAAGCTCCAGCTAAGTACCTATTGACCTGCAAAGCATGTAGTAACGAGTCAACAACAAAGTTGAGCGAGTTCACAGTTGGGTGTTTATTTTAAGTTGTTCCAAAAAAACAGTTCCCTTTAACTGGCATCCCTGCCGTGGGGGTTACCCCATAGTTGAAAACGTGTTTAGTTTAATCCCGTTTACTCTGGCAATCCAGCCGTGGGGGCTACCCCATGTGTAATTATCTGGCTCTCTGGCCGTGGGGGATACCCCATGTATATACTACTAGACTCGTTACCATATCGACTGCTGACTGTAGTCATGTTTATGTGCCCTGAACTGTCAATGTCTATCATCATTGACGTGCCCAGATCCATTAGTTCACGCCCGTCCTCTGCGGCACGGTGTGAGGCTTGTCAGACCTAAATAGCGCTATCTAACTAATGACCCACTCGCCATTGGCCCGACGATTAAGTCGATATAAAAAGGAGGGACTTCGTGATAGAGTTTTGGTCTAGTGAAATTTAACTGTCCATGAGGACGAGGAATTATATTCCTGAACCCGTACTGTCCTACCCAAGAAAGGACGAGGAAATCCATATTCCTTAACCCATTCCCAACCCCTGGGAATCCCATGCTTTGTAGAAAGTGTGAACTCACCTTAGGTTAGCTCGGCAGATAAACGAAAGGTCAATCGAGCTGCTAGAGGTCAACCACGTCCTAACATGGTTACCATATAAGTCAGGTTTTGGTTTCGAGTAGTGCACGTATGTTTACACAGATTTAGCAAATCAAGAACACGTAATGATCATGGCATACACATTGAACATGTTAAACAAATCAGTTAAACACATATAACCCAAACTTGTATGATCATGATGTATTAGGCTGAAGTAACAGTGTAAGTCCAATAACATCTTGTGCGATTGGGCAGTTGAAACCCAACAACTACCCGGCCCAACATGTTGTGCGATCAGCACAACCTTGTGCGATCCACAGCATGTTGTGCGATCCAGTTAAACACCCGGCCCAATTAATAAACTGATCCAACATGCATACGGCCTAAACAAGTGAACATCAATCAATTTGTACGGTCCAGTCGACCTTGTGCGACCCGGGACATCTTGTGCGACTACAGACTTCTTGTGCGACTGAACTTCTTGTGCGACTGGTTTTATTATCCGAATATTATGCATATCATTTATAGGAAATCAACAGTTACCAATCATACATTAAATCGGTCAAAGCAATCAAATAGTTTCCTATTTTCGTGGTTATCAATCAACAACTAACCAGTTTCAAACTTAACTAATATTCGATCAAACCAAGCAATCATCACCAGTTCATATGAATCCCTAGTCATATTCAAAACATACCAACAACCTACACATTAACTAATAGATCATGGGATTTAATACAATACTTCACACTCGGTCATGCCATCTTAACAAGTCATTCGAACATAATAAATAATATATATAACAGCCGATTACTTGTATCCAATCGGTTCTTAGATTCATATTATGACATCCGATTCACATAAACATCATTGTTCATCATACATACAACCCTAACCATTCAATCAAATCATGGAATCATAACATCAATTACAAAACACAAATCGTGAAACACTAACCGATTAAAGATAAGATGAGAGTGATCCGAATCAAAAGCTTCAATGGAGATGAGGCTTCGGCTAAGAGGATTGCCGTCGAACAAGAGGGAGAGAGGAGTAGCGAACTAGGGTTTTGTGTGTGTGTGATGTGTTTTGCAAGTTATGAGGAGTATACCCTTTCTCCTAAGTGTTATGCGTGTAAAAGAGAGTGGGCCGAACCCATCATGGGCTGCCCTTGATCCGAATACAAAGAGTGTAGCCCGAATGGGCTTGTGCGATCGGGTTGTGTTGTGCGTTTGGGCTCGTTTATATACATACATACATTACACATTACACAAAACACATATCAAACATAACATTTCATTAATCATCAAAGTTCATACAATCACATAAGTTCAAAACATGCTACACTTAGCACAAAGATAGGTTCCGAAATACGAGTTGTCACAATATTCATCCAATTTTTACTTAGATCTACAAAATCATCATAGCCTCATTTTGAAAGGACTTTTGTCAAATGCACTTTGCATTCATTTTTATTCACCATCACAGTCAACAATAAATGATTTACTAAACTATACAAATGATTGCAAAATGTCAGACCTCGCGTATATTCAGGCCGGCATTTGCTTCATCGGAAACGCATCTAAGTTACCATAAAGTGCCCGGAACCCTGGCTTACTACCAAAACCCTCTGTGGAAGCTTTGTAAAGGAAACCTTAGAGTTTGAATCGAAATCGCCTGTGATGAAGAATAGAGAAGAAAGAGAGAAATAGAGAAGAAAGAGAGAAATGTGCGCTATGAGTTTGAATCGAGAAGAAAGAGAGAGTTGATATGATTACTTCTGATGTGCATTAAATGGCCAAACAACTCCCCATGCATTTTCAAATTTTTCCTCCTAAAAAAAAACATTTTCAATTTAATAACAAATAAAAAACAGATTATATATACATAATATTATAAAAAATTCAGAATTATGACATCAGCGGAGTCAGTGTGGCATACCTAATATAATGACACGTAGGCAAAATTACGTCACCGTTTAAGCTCCTTTAATAGATAGCAATAGATAGATAAATAGATATATCACCACTCTGGGAGCACCGTCAAACATAGAATTCTTGGAAAACACCATAGTTTTAGTCTCAGGTGAGAACCATCTCATCAACATCATTGACTGAATATCGCTTACAATCTAAAAAACGTTATCTTATGTGACAGCGATGGCATAATCATCGACCGAACATGGATTACAGCGAACGCTACCTAGCACAGCCGCGAACGGCAGCCGGCAATGATGCTTTATATGTTGCAACAGTAGGCCAGATCTCACCATCGTAACCTCAGATGACAAAATCATCTTCACCGGTCTGAGTAGATACGTTCAAGTTGTTTTGTGCATTAAATGTACCTGTGAGAAGTAATCAAATATCCATCTCTCTCTTTCTTCTTGACATTTTAATCTACAAAATCATCATAGGCTCATCTTGAAAGGACACTTTAATATACAAAATCATTATATACAATATTATTTTGTCAGAATGCCAGGCTCAGATTGTGCATAAAGATGACAACACCATGGCTGCAAGAGAGGTTGCATGAACAACTGCCATCCTACGACCTTGCCATACCATAATGCCATCTTCATTCAATTTTTACTCAGATCTACAAAATCATCATAGCCTCGTGTTGAAAGGACAAGAAAAATGCACTTTGCATTCATTTTTATTCATCATCACAGTCAACACTAAATGATTTGCTAAAGTAATACAAAGGATTTGAAAATGTCAGACCTCGCGTATATTCGGGCAGACGTTTGCTTCATCATAGTTTTAGTCTCAGGTGAGAAGCATCTCATCAACATCATTGACTGAATACCCCTTAGGTGAAATCGATCTAATTATCATCAACCAAACATCAATTACACCCAACGCTACCTAGAACAGCCGCGAACGGCAGCCGGCAACGATTAGGGCATGTTGCAACAACACGCCAGATCTCGCCATCATAGCCTCAGATCACAAAAGCATCTAAGGTGATCAAAACTGAACCGATCAATTTTCAAAATAAAAAAAAATCCTAATTGAATCTTAATGTAACAACACATACAGGGTCAGTCAACACAGTTCAGATGATACAGGTTCAGGTAATAAAAAGAAACCCTCTGTTGTAGAAGCAAACAGTGAGAGTGTTTTGATGGAATTTTTAGGAGGGATCGGTGACATTGTCGATGGTTGTCAGGAAATGCTATCACTTAGCATTTCCTGACAACCCTCGACAACGTCACCGACCCCTCCACGTTTTCCACCAAAAAAACTATCACTGGTTGCTTCTTCAACAGGGGGTTTCTTCTTATTACCTTAAACCTGTATCATCTGAACTGTGTTTGACACAACCTTTGTGTCTTCCTCTCTTCCTTTATAGCTAAGAACGTGACACGTAGGCAAATCGAGGTCATCCTCTAATCTCCCTTAATAGATAGTATAGATTGTGAAAACACTACATGTAATCAAAATCCCCGAATTAGAACTCTAATTTCTAAAATTAAGCAAATTACTACAAAAAGGTAATTAATTTATATAAAAGTGGACACTTCTAATTAGATAAAACATTAAATTCATTCAAATTGTACCGCAAATAGCAATCAAGTCATCGCTCAATTACTTTGTAGTCATCGGAAATCAACATAACAGAAAAAAACTAAATTTATATTAAGTAGTAAACAATTTGAAAATTACCCTGAATCCTGAATTCAGAATCCTGAATTACAGAATTACAGAATCCTGAATTCAAACCGTTACATAATAAAATTTGATAAACTTAATTTGATCAATTTAATTGATTTGAGATAAAGCAAAACCAAAACTGATGCATTATTTACTAAATGATTTAAACTTCCAACTGATGTTAAAAGCGACCATTTTTATGCAGTGAAAATGTACTGGGGTTGAAATGCGCATTTTTTGTATAATAAAAGTCAACCACTTTTACCTGAGCTGCCCCAAGACCTATGCTTGCAAGCATTGAACGATCACCCCATTCCTACAAATCACATAATAATCTTTTTCATGAAAAAACACTACTATTCATGCCCACAATAAAGAATGAAAAGATGAAAACTTTTAACATATCATAGTAGTAAAGCTAAACCAACCTGGCTTTACAACTCGTCTTAACAGTTTTAATAGAATTAATAGCACACGAGAGTTTTAATAGAATTAATAACAGTTTTAAAAGAATGACCCTACATCTTTTATATAGAACATAATCATACCAAAACATGAGGGAAAACAATTTTAGCAACTACTTATGAATCATACCCAACCAAAAAAAAAAAAAAAAACAAAGGAAAAAAGCAGGCCTAGAACAAAGATAAAGTAATAAATCAATAAACATATATTGGACAGGAATAACTTAATCGAACATCGTAAAGACTTTTTGAAAGGGTCAATCGAAACAAACCCTTGTTGAAAGGTTCAATCGAAACAACCCCATATTGAAATACCAATTCAAATGTTAATATAAACAGAAAGTGACAGAAGATTTACATTAGCTGGATCTGGTGCAAAAGTGATGCAATTGGGCATTCCAACATCTCAGGATCAAGAGCGCATAGCCATAGCCAAGATATGATTTCAGAGCAACTAATTGGCCAATCCAACATGACAGAATCAGTAGCGCCACCTGTAACATTACCAATTTCATTGTTAAACACCGGCAAAGTAGTCAAAACAGTCCAATTTGCAACGCCAACATTTGATACACTCCATTTACGTGTGATATTTTCATCATAGCCAAATTTACCTTCATCATCACTATCCTATTAAACGAATATCTACGCCACCAACATAAGTGATGCAAATATTAAGAAATCTAATTACAAAAAAAAAAACATAATAGGCAAAATTGATAACTGGAATTTCAAAATAATGGTAAAACCTGTGGAACAATGTGCTCCATTCCTCAATGAGCCATGACAGAATAGTAGCTAGTCGGACATGGGCCGTGACAGAAGACTTACATTAGCTGGATCTGGTGCAAAAGTGATGCAATTGGGCATTCCAACATCTCAGGATCAAGAGCGCATAACCATAGCCAAGATCTGATTTCAGAGCAACTAATTGGCCAATCCAACATGACAGAATTAGTAGCGCCACCTGTAACATTTCCAATTTCATTGTTAAACACCGGCAAAGTAGTCAAAACAATCCAATTTGCAACAACAACATTTGATACACTCCAGTTACGTGTGATATTTTCATCATAGCCAAATTTACCTTCATCATCACTATCATATTAAACGAATATCTACGCAACCAACATAAGTGATGCAAATATTAAGAAATCTAATTAGAAAAAAAAAAACATAATAGGCAAAATTGATAACTCGAATTTCAAAATAATGGTAAAACATGTGGAACGATGTGTTCCATTCCTCAATGAGGACTAAATTCCTCTGCAAGTGACTTCAACTTATTAGTTTTCCAATTTCTGACAGAGTAAATCTGCAACACACAACATTAAGTAGACATTTCAGATATATTTTTTTCAGAATCGGCCATATATATGAAATTAGCAAGATATGAAATAGAATGTTCGGATACTTTGTTGGCTAGAGATCTCGTCAGAGTGTGGAATAACCCTAGCTTGGCCGTGTGATTGTTCACAAAGTTACGGATCAAAAACCCAGATCTAATTCATCATTTTTATAACAAAATTAACAACCCATTTTTATATCAAATATTAAACACATATAGAATCTTTAACAACCCAAACAAACGCTAGTGCTTATAAACCCTAGAAACACCATAAACCCTAGAAACACCATATTATCAAAACCTAAACCCAGATTATTTCCAAGCCCGTTATCAAAAAAAAAAACAACAACATCATATTCAATCACAACATTCAAGTAACTAACAACCAATTACACCATCCAGAACAAAACAAACCTCTTTTGACCGACAATTCCCCAAATCTAAGCCTTGATAATCTTCTACTCAACACGGATGCTTCTAGTGACAAATTCAACGTCGATTGTCGACTTCGATTCAAGATTTATACCTTGATTTGGAGGCGCTATATGTTGTTCTCGGAACCAGGAGGTCAGAATCTTCATGGAACTTCATAGATCTGGTGATTTTGAATAGAGAAGAAAGAGAGAGTTGTTCACTGAATCACATTTTTTGGATGGAGAGGTTGGTTTGATTTTGAATAGAGAAGAAAGAGAGAGTTTGATGGAGATATGATTACTTCTGAGTGCATTAAATGGCCAAAACAACTCCCTATGCATTTCAAATTTTGCCTCCTAAAAATCAGATTATTTAGATAGTATAGTTTTTTATATATATAAATAAAATTTTGTATATATATAAATAAATCGGAATTATGACATCAGCAAGGACTACGTGTCATAGCTGAGAAGTTGACACTTAGGCAAAATTACGTCAGCATTTAAGCTCCTTATATAGATAGTATAGATTATTATTATTATTATTATTATTATTATTATTATTATTATTATTATTATTTGTTTTGTGTACATATACTTCAAAATCAACTAGTGATAGTAACATACAAGTAATCGAAATATAAACATTATCGAGCTACCTCACATTTATGTTTTTTTAGTATAAATGATCGTCATTTACTCTTTTTGTTATTCTAAATGTATAATGTAATGTTTTATAAAATTTAAAAAATACGATACTCTCCCAACAATACCGGTATCAATATTGGTGTTCGTACGATTGTGACGAATCGAACCGATTCTGAGTGAACAACATCGTATTATGAGAACCGATACAAGTATTTGTTTTTTGATTTGTCATCTCTTTGGTTGCTATAATGTGTGTCGGTACCATAGCGAACCAAAAACGACTGAGTTCCCGTATAGTGAGGCCAAGTCGATTCAAGCTAAACAATGTTGAAAATATACTTGTATTTAAACTAGAATTTTTTTGTATTGTAGGGTATAACGAGTGTTGGGAACGTACAGGTGTCGTGGCAAACTAATTCCAACCGAACAACATTAATACTAGTATTTGTGTTATCAAAACCGTTACCAATATCCGTTATTATGGCTTCCGATCTATGTGAAACATGTGTCGTTATCTTTGTGGACATTCACGGCTTTATTTTTTTGGTTTTCACTTCAGTTGCTATACCGATTTCCGGTATCATATCAATACTATAATAAACCAAACCGAAATCGACCGAATTCCCACCACAATGAATGGGGGAATTTCACTCAACATATATGTGTGTAGGGAATGGAACCGTTGGAAACTCCCCTGAGTTGAGAGAACTCATGAGAACCCTATATATGTTCTATATTTTTTTTGTTTTACTAATTTTTCTTATATTTAACTAATCTTTACGGAAAGTTTAAAGAAAAATTGTATGCGAAAATTTACATAAGTAGGGCTGCAAACGAACCAAACGAACAAGTCCTTGTTCGTGTTCGTTTGAAAAGAAATATATGTGTTCATGAACGCTTACCGAATGAGATTTTATGTTCGTGTTTGTTTGTTAAGGAAATGAACTTGTTAGTATTTGTTTGTTATTTTTAGGCAACAAATGAAAACGAACGATGATGAACATAAATGAGCATAAACTAATGTTCATGAACACAAATGGTAACAAACGAACACAAACAAAAGTTCATGAACAAAATATATAATACAATGACACTTATTAATTATTTTACCTTTTTGAATTTTGAAGTATTTAAATAAAATATAAAAGCTAAAAACACTAATAAACTATCGAACACAAACGAACATGTTACCGAACGTTCACTAACACAAATGAACAAACGCGCCCTATGTTCATGTTTGTTCATTTAACTAAATGAATTGAATTTCATGTTTGTGTTCGTTTATTTAATAAACGAACGAACATAAACGAACTTCCCGCTGGATGGTTCACAAACTGTTCGACGAACGTTTGGTTTGTTTGCAGCCCTATACATAAGTGTATACTCGAAAAACATTTGCGTAATTTTGACGGATATTTAATTATGTCACCTTTTTACAATTATATAAAAAAAACACAAGTGTACAAATTTGCATGCAAGTTTCTTCACATCTTTTAGTTGGTCCTAAATACAGATTTAAGAGTTCTCAAGGTGTCACAATTAGACGTTTTTATTTTATCCAAATTCTAGGTGTGTATATATATTGTAAAATATTTGTATAATTACTTTGAAGTAGATTATTGTCAGAATTACATATATTGTAATTGTTGAAGATATCTAAAATATAGAGAGAACGTTTATTTTATTTTTTTTAAAGGCTAACTTCATTAAAAAACGCCAAACCTCAAGACGAGGCGGCACCGAACAAACAAACAAAAACTTACATAATAGCAAAATTACACCAATCTACCCAACTAACATCAAAGTCTTTCGATCTAGAACTAAGCCATAAATACCCAACCGTCTTGATTTCACGAATAATCCCTTCCAGCTTCGTTTCATTGTTATTAAATTTAGCCTCGTTTCTAGCTTTTCATATGCACCAACATCCGATTCTAATAATACCTTGAACGACCTCTTTCTTCTTCCCTTTTAGCCCGATATTTTCATGATTTTCTAGTAAATCCTTGATCTAAAATATAGAGAGAACGTTTATTGACCGTGTATTTTTTTTTACTAGCTTTAATATTCTGTCATAATAATAATAATTCAGGAGATTCGACATTGATGATGACAATTCATGATCCAAACATTGCCCAATTCTCTCTCTCTCATCGTTTTCCTTGTGTAAGTTTCCATGAGTTGTCATTTTCCAGCTAAATACAATAACCAAGAAATTAAAATACCCAAATCCACAAGTTCGTGCAGGTTGTTGTTTGCGAAGGTGTTGCAACACATTAACCACTTTATCCACATTTATAATATGTTTGCACAATGGAAGTGCGTTACTTGAGGGTATGGTTAATATTTTTCTCTCATATTTATCATTTCATCCTTCTTTTTACATAAATTATATCATTTTCTTTATTTATTTCTTGTACAATGTACTTATGTATTTATTTTGTAGAAGTTATATTCTTTATTTATATTATTTTCTAGTCATCTTACATATATAATTTGCAATAGTAGTTTCTAATTTTCCATTTACAAGTATATATTAATGAAGAAATACGAAACTAATTAGGGTTAATTAGTTTGGTTTATGTTTCCATCATGAGGGTTAATCTTTTTAAACTTCCCTGAGCTCCGATGTGATCCGTTCCTCCTGCAAAACAGCAACACCGTTAGCTCGTTAAGAGGGGAATATGGGGGTTTCCCTCTTAACCATACTCCGACGTGAGAATAAGTAACTGCTTTGAGGAAATAAATGTGTGTTAAGAGTGAGTGAAGAGAGAATGGAATGTTTAACCTGTGTATGGAGGTCTCTATTTATAGCCGGAGAGGAGTAAGAGGAGATGGGCTGATGGGCCTTGGGCCGGAAGGCGACAACAATGAATATTCTCTTTGTCTCACTAGTGTCGACCGTTAATGGTTTCTAGAAGCTCTCCGGTGCTGGCGCACCTTGATTGGAGCCACGTGTCATAGTTGTCGGCCTTGTTGTCCCTCTGCCATCAGCCGTTAAGTGGAGATCACGGGGCAGTTGTCGTTTCCCCCCTGATTGGTGCCATGTAGGCGTCCTTGTGTACTCTATGTCTCCTGCACATCAGTTGATCGTGGAGCACGATAGAGCACAGCCTGGTGGACGCTGATTGGCTCATTCTTCTGCCACTTGTACCTTGTGTACTTTTTGAAGTGGCCTTGCGCCGTAACCCCTACGCGACCCTTGTCTTGCACGTAATTAGTCCGCCTAGGGTTGTAGGGACTGAAGGCTCTTATTCAGAACACCAAGTGTGGAAACTGTTGTTATCTCTTGCTTGGACCTTGCGCGGGGTCAGGCTTTGCTTGGGCAGCCCGCACTGGGTCTAAAGATTGATCTGCTTACTGAGTAAGGAGTATGGTCCAGCGCGCGACCTGAATGGTCTGTGCGGCTTTTTGGGACCATACCCCTTCAATTAATTATCACTTTTCTCTAAAGAAATGTAGTGTGCAATTGTTTGTGTTTTGATATAACTTTTTGTTTAGTTTTGTATGTAATATTGTTTAATAGTAAGTATAATAACTTATACAAAAGAGTAAACGAATAAAAAGATTTAAGAATAAACACATTTTTGTACAACTTCTTAATTATCACCTACCTTGTTACTCCTGTCAACAAGGATCGATCTACGTTCGTACGGGCAATGCACGAACCCAGTTTGCTGCTTCAATCGGACAAGTGATGAGAAGACTTACCTTGTGTATGAAAATGGGTTTTCGTCACCACAAGGAATATCGTAACCACTACGGTTACCACACATAGCAATGCGGTTACTGTAGTCCAATAAGTGGCACTGCCACTTTGACTTCAATGACAAGCAAGCAAGTGGTATGTCCGGGCACTAACAGCGGTCAGCCGCCCAGCCCACTTGCATGAACAGATGGCAGACAGCCGCAGCGGGGCGTGGCATCACCTCAAGAAGCGTCCGACGCCTCCGTGACCTCCACTCCTGACACACCTGCAAAAGGCTAAGCGTTGTCGGTCTAGCCACTCAATTACCCTCCTTCGCTCTTCGGCTATAAATACCCATCCCGGACCAGGTTTGAGGTAACGTTAATCTGGTCTCTCTCACTTACTACTCAAACACACACTTTGCTCAAGCAAATACTGATTCTCACGCCGGAGAGTGGTAACAAGGAGCACCCCCACCCCATCCTCCTTGTTACGAGTCATGGTGTGTTTCCTTGTGCAGGAGACAGGTTAGAGGACGACCCGGCCATCGATCTCGGAAAGAAGGGATTAACCCTACTTGACGAGTCACGGTGTGTTTCATCAATAATTTTTTTTTTAATTTATACATACACACGCAACACACACTTACGCACACACCCATCACAGCTAAAGCACACACTCTATTAATCGAACACACACGTTCACACACACATGCTTAAACACAAACTATTTCTCGTTACTTTTCTTAATCGCCGGCAAAGCAACACAAAACCGAAAGTTCAACCAGAGGTAGCAAGCTAACAACATCAATCAACAGTTACCTCACTAGTCGAAAGAACGGGGAAGTGGCAGTGGCGATTCGTGTGAAGTTGGTAACCCGGTCAAGTGAAAATGATTAAATGGAGATAGTGAGCTGGAAGATTTATAAACTTGATGATTGATTTCCAACCGTTTAGGAATTAATATCGGTTTCATTGGTCATAACCGTTATTAGTTACAAATCCAAATAAGTAATTGATTCAACCATAATTTCTAATTGATTCTTACTGGTTACAAATACGGAATGACAATGAATATTTCGAGTGCGAGAGAGATACAAAACGCTTTTATAAGGTTAAATACAATGATATTGTGAACAACGATCTTGGGTCTTAACTCCACAGTAAATGCGATTGATGATGGTTTCAACTACAAAGTTATTTAATGATCATTTATCGATTTTGTGACAACCCGTATTTCCGAGGTAAACCGTTCATCCCCTCCGATTATTTTATTATGTTCTTTTTTTCTGTTATCGTACTGTATTTGAGTGAATCCGTGTTATACATATATAATGTAACAACCCAACATTTAAAGTCAAAGTACAAGTCAAAGTCAAACTCAAAGGAAGAAAAGATTGCTAATCAGATCTGTCATTTCTGACTTAATTATTGTTTGTACTCTTTGACTCGATAATCGATACTTTGCTTGACGCTATTTTGTTTTACGATTTATTAATATGTGAAGTAACAATGCGATAAACGTAATTAAACGCTAACCTACTAAACGCTATCACATCGCTACCGCAACGCAATTCGAATCGCAGGTTATGGATAATGTTTTACGTGTGTGTGCTATTATGTGCTTTACTTGTGTGTGCATATATATATATATATATATATATATATATATATATTGTGGGATGTTATTCGCAAACGCAATCTCAACTCTTTCGCATCGCAACCCGAAACACAAGTTACTTTTATGACTATTAGGTTGATTATGTTATTTGTGTAACTAATGCGTAATCCTATCGCATCGCTTACTCGCAACGCAACGCTCAACGCACGAAACGAAAGTCGTAAACCAACTCACTCGAGCCATTTGATCGAATGACCCTTCGATCGAATGGTCATCCGACCGGATGCCCATCCGATCGGATGGCCATCCGATCGAAAGGTCATCCGACCCAACAACCTTGCACCGCCTTTCTCTCGTCTCACTATAAATACCCCTCTTGTCACATCACTGTTCATTGATGTGACAACTCCCTCCGAACCAGTGCATTCTCAGGCGATTTTCTCTCGATTTCTCGTGATTCTTGTAAGTTTTCATCTCAAATCTTGTACTTCCTTGATCTTTACACACTTTCTCATCAATTTCACCAACAAATCTTGCATTTCCATCGTGAAATCCTCTGATTCGGGATGTTCTAAGGTGATGTCATCATGGAGCTTTTATGAACCTTGAAATGTGACCTCATCTCATCAAGAACAGTTCGGATCTGATGGATTTTTACACATTTTTATATCAATTTCAACTAAATCTAAACATCTTTCAAATGTTTCAAACTTTCCTTCAACATTCTTAACTTTTCACTCAAAACCGTTAGAATTTGGACTCGTTCGTGTTCACTACTGATTCTCTAGTGGAGACCCGGACTGAGAATGGATTCCTAACGAAGAGACGACCGATTCACGGGTTGAACATGAAACCCCGTCAAGAACAGTTAAGTCTGGACGAATGGGGTGATTCCCGGCCGATCGGATGAGTTGGACTTGATGAGGGTTCCGTTGTTTGGCACGCTGTCATACCGTCTCGATAAAATCTTTCAACTTAACTGTTTTTACAAAGTTTTTAACCCGAAACAATCCCTCGGGCGAACAACTATCCGATCGGATAGCCATCCGATCGAACGGCTATTCGACCAAGTGACTTGTGATTTCAAAACTTAACCAATTTCCAAATTTCAAAGTATACCAGTCTCCACTCGGATCACCATTCGAGCGGACGGCCATCGGTCCGGACGACCATCCGACCGGATGACCTGATATGTAGAGATGTTTCAAACTTTTTAAAATGCTACAATGAAAACTTCAAAGTTCAAACATTACACAAACACATCCTTCCCAAACGAACAACCCTCCGATCGAATGGTCATCCATCCGGACGGTCGTTCGATTGAATCACCATTCGTTCGCTTAACTCCCCGACACACCATTTAACGCTACCACTATCGTTCTCTGATCAGGCAAACTTTCAAGCGCTCCCTTCAATCCAAGAAAGTGTTTATTTACTAAACACGATTTGTGAGTATACTCGATCCCTTTTTGCTTAACGCACTTTTGGGTGGTACATACGTTACTTATATCAAATCACAATTGACACACAAGGCAAACACTTTTTATACGCTAACCGCTCTCGCATGTTATATGTGTTATTCGATGAATGCTAGTATGTTATGTTTACACAGTGATTGTTGCCTGACACCTTAGCAACGATAGTACTATAGTTTGGACTTAGCACCTGTCGTGGACAGGGGTTGTTAAGGGCTTTTCTTCACGTGTCACAGTGGTGATATGTGTTGCACATGCTACAACTCGCAGTCACGTCTATGCATATTTCATTGTCGATAACTTACCTGCTTCACATTACTACGTGTTACATGCTGGTTATGCGTAAATCGAATTCGATACTACTATACTATTAAACTTGTATGCTGATGTGTGCAAAGTGCAACATATAAATTACATCAATTGTGGCATAAAACTAACCCTTTTTTAGTACTAATGTTGGAAAAAGTGTGCTTTTGTCTTCCGTTTGTATTTTCAGGATTAAATGAGCTCAAATTAACAAAAGAAGCAAAAAGGCAGCTAAATCTAGCATAAATACAAGAAAAGGAACAAACGTGACATGTCCGACCCCACGACAGCATCTTCCCAAGCAAAACAAGAAGACAGAAGAATGAACACGCCCCGTGCTCAGTGAGCACGGGGGCGTGCCCAAGTGTCAGCAGAAAAGACAAAGTGGTAGAAGCTTCATTGCCCACCACGGGGCCGTGCTCAGCGGGCATGGGGCCATGGTCAACTATAAGATTCGCGAAATCCAGGCAAATCTTGATAGTACAGATATGCTTCTGCACACGGGGTCGTGCTCAGCGGACACGGGGCCGTGGTCAACTAATACAGACAAGCTGCAATAAATGAAGAAAGAGAAGGATGTGGACACGGGGCCGTGCCCACTGGACACGGGGCCATGCCCGAGCTTCTGTTCAGCCTATAAATAGGAGTGCTTGGATCAAGCTCAAACCATCCCTTGGCACACCACCTCTCTCACACTTCACCCACCACCACCATAACACCATCATCCACCACCATCATCCATTGTCCATCATAGAGTGTGTGAGTCGTCTCGGGATCCAAGATTGATCGTAAGAGTTCTTGACAATCAAGGCCATGTTTGCCTAAGTCTCTTACATCACTTGGTGAAGATAAAGTGTCTAGTGTAATACTTTTTATTTTTAATCTTTTCGCACTTTTTACTTGGTTTTGTATTAATGGCTTTAATAACTAGTTTCTTATGTTGAAGGTGATTTTTCCTTATCGTTTGTCCGTGGTGTCTTGGCATTATTTTACTGTCTATATAAAATAAAAGATTTTCACCATCCATATCTCCACGGTCTATATGGAGGTATGTTGGCTACCTGGTCCGGGGTTAAGGGAACGGTTTGGTAAAAGTCTTGCCTTGTTCAGTGTATAGATCCTGCAAGGACCTGGCTCAAATTTAGTAGGACCTCCTTCAATACTTAACGGTATTGGATGGAGGGGGTCTAAACTCTTTGATCCCCTCATATGTAAGCTACTATTAATACTATAACCCGGCTATTTAGAACTGTATCCTTGCTGATTCAGACTACTTAGCCTAGGGTAACGTCACCTTCAAAAGAGGGGCCTACCATAATTTGCATTAATAACTTAATTAATTATCTTTCAATAATCCGACCCTTTAGGATTGTATCCTTGCTGACTCAAACTACTGGGTTGAGGGTAACGTCACCTTCAAAAGAGGGGTCTACTACAATAACTAAGATAATCTCTTAAAAAGTGCAAAAGTGCAGAAATAATCAAAGGTTACACTAAACACGAGTCGAAACCAAGTGATTCATCTTGTCTATCTTTTTTATTTTTATTTTTATTTTCAGCATTTTAGTTAGTTTTTATTTTTCTAGTTTAAAACCTTTTTCTAACTTTTTGATTTGATTAGACGTTGAGGATAAACCGGTACTAAAAGCTCTTGTGTCCTTGGACGACCTCGGTATCTTACCAACACTATACTACGCTCACGATGGGTGCACTTGCCCATATGTGTGTTTAGTGTTAGTAAATATCATGTTTTATAAATTTAAAACTTGGCTAAAAAAGTGTAAAAGGGCTTAAAATAAACATTAAAACCATAACACACTTCACACACATCAAGTTTTTGGCGCCGCTGCCGGGGACACAAGGATTTTAAGAAAGTTAGGAATCAACGGGCTAATCGCTTTTTCTTATATTTCTAATTTTTTAGGATTTTTCTTAGTTTTTCAGTTTCTACAGAGCTCAGCACGGGCCGTGCCTGGTCGGACATGGGTCGTGCCCAGCATTATCACTGGCAGTTTTTATTTTCCGAATTACAGAGAGCTGAGCACGGGGCCGTGTCGGTGCAACACGGGGTCGTGTCCAACTCCCAGTAACAGGGATCCGGAAAACAATTACTGTACCTCCGACCACAGGCAGTGTTCACTGAGCACGGGCCCGTGGTGAACCTTCTGACCAACGTTCTTTTCTGTTTTTGTTGCAGGATTTGGAACCCAGGCGCCACATTTTGAACTTCCTACGTAGTGCATGAGCTCCAGTTCTAGTAGAGACATAAAAGAACCTCTCGAAGAACCCGAACGCTTTCTCAGAAAAAGACTTAAAGCTAAAAATCAAGAGAAAGTTTTGGGGGACCAACTTCCAATGGCGGACCAACGTACCCTCATGGATTACCTACGGCCCACCGTAGGTAATCTCGGCGCCACTATCAATGCACCGAACGTCGAAGCCAATAACTTCGAACTTCGACCGCATTTGATACAAATGCTTCAAAACTCCGCAACCTTCCTTGGGCTTGCGAACGAGGATCCCCATCTACATATTACTAATTTCTTTGAAATATGTGATACCTTTCGGATCAATGGAGCATCAAATGACGCCATCCGCCTTCGAATGTTTCCATTTTCACTAAAAGATCGAGCTAAGGCTTGGCTTAACACCCTCCCAGTTGGATTGGTAAACACCTGGGATGAACTAGCCCAAAAGTTTCTATATAAGTATTTCCCTCCTGCTAAAACGGCTAAACTTATGACTGAAATTAATACATATTCACAAGTGGACGGGGAATCCTTATATGAAACTTGGGAAAGGTTCAAGGAGCTACTAAGAAAGTGTCTTCATCACGGTCTTGCGGTATGGCAACAAGTATTCACTTTCTACAATGGGTTGTTGCCACACACAAGACAAACACTTAATTCTAGCTCTGGGGGACTTCTAGGTAATCGTCGCCCAAATGTGATATATAATCAAATTGAGGAAATTGCTCAAACCAATTTTCAGTGGCACACTCCCCGAGGCAATAAATCTATTGCCCCGGGCGCCCATAAGGTTGATGAAAGCACTTCTTTACAAGCCCAAATAGAGGCCCTTTCTTCAAAAATAAAAAAATTAGAAATGGCAAAAACGGCCTCGGTAATGGCTTGTGATGGGTGTGGTGGACCACATGAAAATTGGAGTTGTATGAAAGAAGTAGATGATCAAACAGAAACGGTAAACTACATTGACAATAGACCTAAGCCGTCGGGTCCACCAACGGGTACCTACAACCAAGAATGGCGTAACCACCCCAACCTTGGTTGGAGAGATCCCGGCAATAGTAGTAACCAACAAAACCAACGAACTAACTTTCAACAACCACAAAATTTTTCTCAACAACAAGGTGGAAGAGAAAGGCTTGAAGATACTATATCTCGCCTCATCTCTGAAACCGAAAGGAAAAACTCGGATTGATTTCAACAATTGGAGTCGAATTTTAGAAATCAACAAGCTAGCATTCAAAACATTGAAAAACAATTAAATCAAGTAGCTCGAAATTTCTCCGAGAGACCAGAAGGCGCGTTACCAAGTAATTCCGAAACCAACCCAAAAGCCCAAGTACATCTCATCACATTACGAAACCGAACCGTAGGTCCCGAGGAGGCTCCACTACCGCCAGCTGAGAAAAGCCAATCCAACCAAACCCCGACTCCACCCGATCCTCAACCAGAAACGACTTCTCCACCAACTCAAGAGCCCACTAAGGCTCCTCCGGTTCCGTACCCCGGTCTGTTAATTCGTCAAAAGACCGATGAGCAATTCACAAAGTTCGAAAATTTACTAAAACAATTGCATGTTAATATTCCTTTTATAGAAGTCCTAACCCAAATGCCTAAATATTCAAAATTTATGAGGGACTTCCTCACTCACAAAAGGAAAATTGAATCATTGCAATTAGTTAACTTAGGCGAGGAATGCTCCGCGTTAGTACTCAACAAACTCCCACAAAAGAAGATTGATCCTGGAAGCTTCACGATTCCTTGCTCGATTGGGGAATCCCCCGTTCACAATGCGCTAGCCGATCTTGGGGCCAGCATCAACCTCATGCCCGCATCAATGTTCAAACGACTCGGCCTAGGGAAAACAAGCCCCACAAAGATGAGCATACAACTTGCCGACAGATCCGTCAAATTTCCACAAGGTGTCGCTGAAAATCTATTGGTCAAAGTTGACAATTTCGTTTTCCCGGCCGACTTTGTCATCCTAGACATGGAGGAAGACGCCAAATTCCCTCTCATCCTTGGGAGGCCATTTCTAGCCACCGCTCAAGCAGTGGTAGATATGAATGACGGAACACTAACATTGAAGTTTGGTGACGAGGAAGTAAAGTTGGGAGTTGGAAAGAAAGTAGAAGACGAAGACCCGGTCAACTACATGAAGGTCATAGACTCAAGTTTGGATGAAGCTCTTCGACGGTGTAGCATGGGATGCAACACATCCCACTTGAGTAACATATGACCAGGCTTTGGGTCTAGCCAAGGACCCTTATAAACGTGGCGCACCACGGAGGCATTCCGTGGAACTATCCTTAGTTTAGTTTAGATTAATTTTTACGTTTTCTAGTTAGTTTTAATTTTCAGGAATAAAACGCACTTGAGATGACAAAGGAAACAAGGGTAACTTGAACCAGCACCCCATGCAGGAAAACAGGACCATCCGACAAAATTTCTTCGTTACAGTAAGTTCGGCACGGGCCGTGTCCGCCCAACACGACCCCGTGCTGCACAGTCTGCAGAAAATACCCAGTTCAGGTACACTGGACACGGGCCGTGTTCACCCAACACGCCCCCGTGTCCAGGCTTCTATTTCTCTTGTTCAAATTTTGTTACTGGCACTTGAACACGGGGCCGTGCCCGGACACCACGAGGCCGTGTTCAGCGCCCAGTAACACAAAAATTTTGCTTTTTCATACCTTTTTACACATTCAATCAATCTAAAAACTTATTTTTGGGACACATTGATGACAATGTGTAATTTAAGTGTGGGGGGGGGGGGGGGGGATGCTAAAACCTTGAATCTTGCAAGTCCTAATTACAAGCCTTACACAAAACTCTATTGGAACCGCTAATCACCCCAAATTTTTTTTCCAAAATTTTCATTTTTTTTACTTGTCTAGGTTTAACTTTGGAATTTCAAATTCTAAAAAAGGTTATATTTTTACAAATTTACAACCGATAGCGTCGTGATAAAAAGAACCAACATAAGAAAATTATGAAAAGGCATGACAAGCTTAGTTAAAATTTGATTATATATACTTGATCACATAAAAAACCCATTCTCACAAAAGTGAGTTTTGAGCCTTTATTAAGCATACAAATACATATCATTAAACTAAATGCTCATTTTTCGTTTCTTGTGTGAATAGCCGCTTGGTTCTTACGACTCTAGAACTTGCCATGACGATACATTCCCGGTCCTTACCAACTTAAACCCGAGTAAGTAAATGATGGAGGTATTAGGACTAAGCCTTTTATATTTCTACACCATTATTTTTCTCTTTTTTATCACCTACCCAAAAAATTCCCCTATTTAGCCCCTTTGAGCCTAAACTTTTTCATTTCATAACCCAAACCAAACACCCTTTTACCCACCAAAACCCTTTTTATTTTTTAACCCTTTGTTTTAGTATCTAGCTTGGTTTTACGTATGACTTTTCAAAAAAAAAATGTTGATGATGAAGCAAAAGAAAAAAAAATAAACAAACAAGTTCATCAAAAATAACTTGGTTTGAATAAAAGCTTCATCAAAATAAAAGTTACAAATATAAAAAGTCTTACGAAAACCGACGCTTGTTACGCTTTTCGCCCTTTCACTAACCACTAACCCAACCACCTACCTTTAACCCAAGCCTAACCCTTCACCCAAAAGTCCTCTTGATATTTACAAAGGTATATAGTTAAAAAAGAGGAGGATTGATTGCTTGGCAAGCCTATGGTAGGAGTAAGTTCCATGCCGCTCTCGAGTGATCCACAAAAATACATTTTCGGCCGAGTGTTGAGTGATCCCCGTGAGGTATGTGAACTTGTATATAAATGGAATTTTAAAGAGGCATGTTATGCCCTAATAAGTAATTTATCTTATGAAACTCTGACCGAAGTCTTGATGGGTTCCAATGACTGTTTTTTACAAAACTCTGACCGAAGTCTTGATGGGTTCCAATGACTTGAGTCACGTAATTGAGGCGAGAGCACAGTCTATTAAGCCAACACGTGTACTCGAAGTCCTTGAGAATAGTCAAATCACTTTGGGCAGTCAAAGTCTAGCACACCCGAGACATTCTATTTTCAAGCTGCAATCGCCAATTTTGTGCCTTACCATTTTTATGTGTGTTTCGATTCTGAGATCGCAACCGCTGACTCTGTGAAATTATTAGTTTTATGTGTTTTATGCGGTTTTAAATGTTTATGTGTTTCGATTTTGGAGACTTGACGTTTTTCGCTCATCGCTTTATTAAACACGCACGACACGCATAGCTATTTACATCTCAAAACGCTAACAAATCGCGGACTATCACGTGTTATATTACTCACTTATGCTACTCGCTATCGCTACTCACCCTCGTAACTCTCGATCGCTATATGCAACTGTGAAAGATAGGTGAATACGAGCAAAATATGTAGGTGAGTATGTGCAAAATATAGTGGAATACGTGCTTACGTGGATTACGTGCTTCTGTGCTCTACGTGCTTATGTGATTCTGTGCTTACGTGCTTATGTGCCTACATGATTATGTGCCTATGTGATTAAGTGCCTAAGTGTTTGATGTGTTCCTGAGCTTTACAGTAAGTTGGTTAAACACTGTGTGGTGAGATTGAGTGTATCGTCTAAATCCTATGATGATGTTTGTTACAGACAATGTAGTCATTCGGATCTCTTACTTCTCGCTCTTCTCGCCGCAATCACGCTGACAAACGCATCGCCTCGCTAATCGCCAAGCAAATGGCTAAGGTCATTCCGCAAATCGTCAGCGAAATTAATGAGATCACTAGCAAGTCCTCTGAGGAATCTAGGACTGACTCTCCGAAAGCTACTTTCAGCTTCAAGCAGTTTAAAGCTTGTGGACCCAAAGACTTCACTTGGGAAGATGGGTCGAGCACTATGTTTCAATGGTTTTGACTCGATTGAAGTCACTCTACGACAAAGCGGATGTCCAAACAACCTCCGCACTGCTAACGCAACTGGTGTCTTTGTCACAACCCCGGCCCCTAGTTACTTAGGATCGGGCGGCCGCGAGCCAGTATCAGCGGTATCGGTGATTATCAGTTTGGCAGCGGAATTTACATCAGGACCGTAGTTAGGAAATATTTTATGAGAGTAAAATACCACATTTTTATAATAGTAAATACATGGGAAATTCCCAAGTTTCTATTACAAACATGTTTATAGGGATAAACCCTAATTTATTGAATTAAAACGTTTTCTTTATTTAGGTAAATTTTATAGCCACTTTTCCAAGCCTTCAATGCTGTCCAGCTGGCTTCTATTTGGCTTTCACATTTTGTTACCTGAACGCGTTTAAAAACATTTGTAGTGGGAAATACTAGTGAGTGAATCCCAATTTAATCAAAATAGGCTTTATCCTTGTACAATATTGAGGGCAATCAGCAATTACATTTGTTTATTTTTCTACTTTAATTACCACCCACGGTACTGTCAATCGATGACTGGTGGTCATGCTACTACTCACAGTGTAGTAACAAAATTTGTATACAAAACCCCAACATACCGACGATAATTGTAGAATTACAAATACTCAATCACTATTAATTATAATGTAAAACCAATTGAGGTTTTGTAAAAACAGTTGGCAAAAAGGTTTACAAAAAGGAGATTACTCACATTGCTATTTTAGGGTTTTCCCTGTGATTTCCTGGTTATAATCTAATAAATTAAATAATGCACACGCGTTAGTATAATAACCCAATATTTACATTAGTTATACCCTTCCCGAGACAGAACTCCAACGACTACATCGGCCAGAGCCTCGACAGCCATTACGGAGCACTAGATCAATCGGGCAGCGTATCTAATACGTAACCGGGGGTTATAATACTTACAACGAGGCAGAGCTTCGCTATTTTAGTGGGTATTATGCCCGAAATTATAATTTCTATGTAGAAAATTGAGAGAGAGATCGAGAGAAATGAACGCGTTGGACTGAAGGCCAACGGCCTCTATTTATAGTGCTGATCTGACGGTCTCTCGCGGCCTGCGAAAGAGACACAAGGGGCAGTCGCTCCCCGCGAGCTAGGGGATGTAGGGTGTAGCTTTGATTAGTCACACATGTAGCCTGTCCGGGCGTCGTGCGACGTGGCACGCCAGGGTTCCGCCTTATGGCACTAGGCCGCGCCCCGCGACAGCCTTCATAGGCTCTGTTGCGCCCCGTAAGGAACCACTGAATTTTGTTTTTATTTTATTTTTGTAAAATTAAAGGTATTCGGGACCGGTTTCGTATACGTGGTGTATTTTGGGACGTATAGGGGTGTTCTAATAATTTTAGGAGTGTCGGAAATATTTTAGGAGGGTTGTTATATCCTCCCCACCTTGTTTTAGAACTCGTCCTCGAGGTCTACTGGAACATGTGTGGATATTTCCTCTGCATCTCTGATTCAAGCTCCCAAGTGTACTCTGGTCCTCTCTTAGAATCCCATTTCACTTTGACTAGAACTAATCTCTTGTGTTTGAGATTCTTCACTTTCCTGTCTTCAATCTGTAGAGGTCTTTCTACAAACTTAAGTTTCACATTTACCTCTATGTCCTTAAGAGGTACCACTAATGATTCATCGGCTAAGCACTTTTTGGGATTACATACATGAAATACATCATGTATTCCTGCCATTTCCTCTGGAAGTTGTAGCTGATAAGCTACTGGTCCTATTCTTCTAATAATCTCAAAATGTCCAACATACCTGAGGCTTAGCTTTCCTCTTTTGATGAATCTTACCACTCCTTTCCAAGGAGAAACCTTTAATAATACCTTGTCTCCTACCTGGAATTCCAATGGTTTTCGCATGTTATCAGCATAATTCTTTTGTCGATCGCGTGCTGCTTTTAGTCTTTCCTTGACTTGAATAATCTTTCCCGTTGTTTCTTGTATTATCTCTGGTCCAGATAATTGCTTTTCTCCAATTTCTGCCCAACAGACTGGAGTTCGGCACTTTCGTCCATAAAGTGCTTCGAATGGTGCAACATTGATACTGGTATGATAGCTGTTATTGTAGGAAAATTCTATTAACGGTAAATGATCATCCCAATTTCTTCCAAAATCAATTACACAAGCTCTAAGCATATCTTCCATTGTCTGAATTGTCCTTTCGCTTTGTCCATCCGTTTGAGGATGACAAGCTGTGCTTAGATTTAGCTTGGTTCCCATTGCTTTTTGGAAACTTGTCCAAAAATGATAAGTAAAATGGCTATCTCTATCAAACACAATAGATAAAGGAATTCCATGTAATGAAACTATTTCAATTACATATAGATTGGCTAATTGTTCCATATTAAAGGTTTCCTTCATTGGTAAGAAATGAGCAGTCTTGGTTAACGTATCTACAATCACCCAGAATGTATCATTACCTTTTCGTGTCTTGGGTAATTTGGTAAGAAAATCCATTGTTATCAATTCCCATTTCCATATTGGCATTTCTAATTGCTGCAATAAACCTGAGGGTTTCTGATGTTCACCTTTAACCTGTGAATAGGTTAGACACTTGGCAACATAAGCTGCTATATCCTTTTTCTTTCCTGTCCACCAGAAATTCTTTCTTAAGTCTTGATACATCTTATCACTTCCAGGGTGTATCGTGTACTTAGACTTATGGGCTTCTTCTAATATTCGGTGGCGTAGGTTTCCTAGTTTAGGTATCCAAATCCTTTTCTTATGGAATCTCCAAATTCCATCTGTTCCTTGTTCTAATTCCTTAATCATTCCTTTCAACGACCTCTATTTATAGTGCTGATCCGATGGTCTCTCGCGGCCCGCGAAAGAGACACAAGGGGCCATCACGCCCCGCGAGCTAGGGGATATAGGGTGTAGCTTTGATTAGTCACACGTGTAGCCTGTCCGGGTGTCGTGCCACGTGGCACACCAGGGTTCCGCCTGATGGCACTAGGCGACAACCTTCATAGGCTCTGTCGCGCCCCGCCAGGAACCACTGAATTTTGTTTTTTTTTTAAATTTTTGTAAAATAAAGGTATTCGGGACCGATTTTCATATACGGGGTGTATTTTGGGACGTATAGTGGTGTTCTAATAATTTAGGAGTGTCAGAAATATTTTAGGAGGGTTTTTATAGTCTTCCATTCTAGGGCACGGGAATGGGGGAGAGCAGAGTGAAACAGGCGTGGGAACAACACAGTCTACGGACTTTCTTAGGAGGAATTGAAGGAAATCATGATGAAAGAATTTTGTCCTTCGCATGAGCTCCAAAAGCTGGAAGATGAGTTCTGGCACATCAAGCAAGAGGGTGGCGACAATGCTGGTCTTACTGCATGCTTCAAACAGCTTAGCATCATCTGCCCTGGCCAAGTCTCAACTCCCGACATCACAATCAAGAAATATATTTGCGCTTTACCTGATTGTGTTGCCGATTTTGTTCAAGCAGCCAAGACTACCACCATGGAGGAGACCTTCCTGCTCGCTGCCGAGATTAATGACAAGCGAGTTCGGGCTGGTTACTTCAAGAACACCGCCAAGAGTCTTCACCAAGTCACCGCTACTTTTGCTACTCCCACCGCTGAAACCGCTTCACCTCAAGATTCTAAATCTTTACGCCACAAGCGCAAGAATAACAACAACAACAACAACAACAAGAACTGTGCAGTGACAACCGCCGCTCCACTCAATGCTATCCCTGCTCAACCCCCGAACCAGAACCGCCAAGCAGCCGCACCCGTGACTAACGCACCTCCTTCAAATCGTGCTTACACCGGTCCTCACCCACTGTGCCCTACTTGTACTTACCATCATCTAGTGGGGATCGATTTCCTCTTTTGTGTCCATTGCAACATTTACGGACACTTTACCTTAAACTGCCACACTGGCCCCCGTCAAGCTCACGTTCAAGCTCCTCCTGCTCTGCCAACTCCACTTCCCGCTCCTCAGGGACAACATGCAGCTCCTGCCCCCGCTGCTCACGCAAGAGCCTACTATGCGTGTGGTGATCCTAACCACTTCATGAATGTCTGACCAAATAGAGTGGTGAAGCAAGAGCCACAACCGCAACATCAGCAGCAGCAGCCTCAGCGGCAGCAGTAGCTAACTCAGCAAGCAGCCCGTGGGCGAGTTTTCAACCTCAACGCCCGCCAGGCCCAAGCAGACAACAATGTGGTTAATGGTACGTTTCTCGTAAATGGTATTTATGCTTCGTGTTTGTTTGATACTGGAGCCGATAACTGTTTTGTATCATTCGAATTCGAAAGGCTCCTAAACCGTAAATGCGCTAATCTTCCAACGACGTTCGACGTAGAGATTGCCACCGGAAGAACCGTCATTGTTAGTTCCGTTCTACGTGATTGTACTCTTGAGCTCAACAATCACATTTTCCCGATCAATCTTATCCCGATGCAGCTTGGTAGTTTTGACGTCATAGTAGGCATGGATTTTCTTCGTGAAAATCATGCTGAAATCTTTTAATTCGAATCGCAGGTTATGGATAATGTTTTACGTGTGTGTGCTATTATGTGCTTTACTTGTGTGTGCATATATATATTGTGTGATGTTATTCGCAAACGCAATCGCAACTCTAAGTATCGCAACCCGAAATACAAGTTACTTTTATGATTATTAGGTTGATTATGTTATTTGTGTAACTAATGTGTAATACTATCGCATCGCTTACTCGCAACGCAACGCTCAACGCACGAAACGAAAGTCGGAAACCAACTCACTCGAGCTATCCGATCGAATGACCCTTCGATCGAATGGCCATCCGATCGAAAAGTCATTCGACCCAACAACCTTGCACCGCCTTTCTCTCCTCTCACTATAAATACTCCTGCTGTCACATCACTGTTCATTGATGTGACAGCTACCTCCAACCTAGTGCATTCTCAGGCTATTCTCTCTCGATTCCTCGCGATTCTTGTAAGTTTTCATCTCAAATCTTGTACTTCCTTGATCTTTACACACTTTCTCATCAATTTCACCAACAAATCTTGCATTTCCACCATGAAATCCTCTTATTCGGGTTGTTCTAAGGTGATGTCATCATGGAGTTCTTATGAACCTTGAAGTGTGACCTCATCTCATAAAAAACGGTTCGGATCTGATGGATTTCTACACATTTTTATATCATTTTAAACTAAATCTAAACATCTTTCAAATGTTTCAAACTTTCCTTCAACATTCTTAACTTTTCACTCAAAACCGTTAGAATTTGGACTCGTTCGGGTTCACTACTCATTCTCTAGTGGAGACCCGGACTGGGAATGGATTCCTAACAAAGAGACGACCGATTCACGTATTGAACATGAAACTCCGTCAAGAACAGTTAAGTCTGGAGGAATGGGGTGATTCCCGTCTGATCGGATGAGTTGGACTTGATGAGGGTTCCGTTGTTTGGCACGTTGTCATACCGTCTCGATAAAAAATTTCAACTTAACTGTTTTTACAAAGTTTTCAACCCGAAACAGTCGCTCGGTCGAACAGCCATTCGATCGAACGGCTATTTGACCAAGTGACTTGTGATTTCAACACTTAACCAATTTCCAAATTTCAAAGATATCAGTCTCCACTAGGATCACCATCCAAGCGGACGGCCATCCATCCGGATGACCTGATATGTAGAGATGTTTCAAACTTTTTAAAATCCTACAACTAAAACTTCAAAGTTCAAACATTACACAAACACATCCTTCCCAAGCGAACAACCCTCCGACCGAATGGTCATCCGTCCGGACGGTCGTCCGATCGAATCACCATTCGTTCGCTTAACTTACACTTTCGTTCTCTGACCAGGCTAACTTTCAAGCACTCCCTTCAATACAAGAAAGTGTTTATTTACTAAACACGATCTGTGAGTATACTCGATCCCTTTTTGCTTAACGCACTTTTGGGTGTTACATACGTTACTTATATCAAATCACAATCGACACACAACGCAAACACTTTTTATACGCTAACTGCTCTCGCATGTTATACGTGTTTTTCGATGAATGCTAGTATGTTATGTTTACACAGTGATTGTTGTTTGACACCTTAGCAACGATAGTACTATAGTTTGGACTCAGCACCTGTCATGGACAGGGGTTGTTAAGGGCTTTTCTTCACATGTCATAGTGGTGATATGTGTTGCGCATTCTATAACTCGCAGTCACGTCTGTGCATATTTCATTCTCGATACCTTACCTGCTTCACATTACTACGTGTTACATGCTGGTTATGCGTAAATCGAATTCGATACTACTATACTATTAAACTTGTATGCTCACATTTACACTATGTGTATTGACTTTTATTTTAACGTATGTGACAGGTGTATAGGATGCTTATGCTATGCTTGCTGTTATGGAATCAAGTTAGGAGGTCTAGAACCGTCACATTTAAATCTGAGTTGTCGAAACAATTTAATTGTCTTTGAGATACTATGTCTGTAATAACTATTTTGCTTGATATGCTATGGTATGGGACGTAACGTTAAATATTTGGTAATATTAGTTGTTATGGATTTCTCCTAGACAATCTGTTTCGCTCAGTGCCGCGCCCCGATGTTTCCGCCATCGGTTGGGGTGTGGCATACAATATCATGCATTTACCTTTTTGATTTTTAGTTGTTGAAAAAAATAGTAAAGTCATATAAGCAAAACGATGAAACTGCCAATTGCCATTTTCTTTTGTTCCAAGTTCCGGTCACCTCACTCCTTGCCCATCTACTTATGGCCCAAAAGTAGTCTAATCCCCTCCTCATTTGTTGGGTATTTTTGACCCACATCTAATCCCAAAACCGCCCCCACGTGAAACCTTTCAATAATGTACGTAGATTGCATTGTTCATAACAACCTCAAACCCTAACCCACTGTACAACATCCCAGCGATCTGCTCTCCCTCCCTCTTCACTCTCCTGATGACGCAACCAAGGAACACCGAGGAATCGATACTCCCGGTTCGAGGCTTGATCATACTCTCACTTTGTCACTAGGTACCATGCCTCGATCTTTATGCTTAGTTCCAATAGTTATACATATGCTTTTGGTCGCAAACACCTCATAACGTGGCTGAGTTCTTCATTTTTTTACATGTTCATGCTATGGTAATGTTACTTAGGGTGCTAGATGTTAAGGGTCATTTGTACTCGGTGTGTGTCATTTATGATTTCGGTTAGTCGCTAGGGTTTTGTTTATGGGTCAGATATGGTGGTTTTCGATGAACTAAGTGTTATATGACTTGAATTGTGGTGATAAGAGTTAAAACCTAGCTACTTAAAATATTTACCTATAAAAATGTGTATATGTATACATAAAACTAAAATTTACATATAAGAATATGATCCAATTAATCCCGAGTAGTCGCTAGTCCCCACCTCACCGGCCGACTAGCAACTAGCGAGTTCTCCAACCTTGGGTATGTCACATAAAAATATCATAATTTTGCAACTCCGTAAGTATGTTAAATGAGCTTCCTCAAACAACCTAATTTCAGTGAAATTATAGTGCATGATTGAAAAACTTATAAGAGTCAAAATTGTTATTTTAAGTGTCCGCACTTGTTTAGTGATTGTATAAATAACATATGTCGTGTCATAGGTTATATTATGAACATGTGCTTGAAAACCACATGATAAAATATTATGTGACAACTTGTTCACGTGCTAATTGTTAGATACATGTAGGACTTACATGAAATGCCAATGAATGAATGTATGTTGCACGATTTTATGGTGTGCCAATGAATGTATGTATGTTGCACGGTATTATTGTGTAACACCCCAAAATATGCAATCTATTTATTTATCTTAAAATAATTCTAAGAATGTAGTATGATAACCTTAGTTAAATAACTAAGTTAAATAAATGAGATGATAACATAGAAAGAATGAAAATTGTGCATCAATAAAATAAAAACTAGAACTAGAGGGACTAAAGTTGAACAATTGAATGAAAGTTATGTTAACTAGAACAAAACACACACTTCTCACATTCAGTGTGTGTGTGTTGGAGGTCGACCAGAAGAAGGGCAAGAACAACAACCCTTGTTGTTCAAAATTCTCAAAATTAGAAGGGTATATGAAGCCAAATCATATACATGAACTCAAAATTTTAATCATCTAAGCTTGTTCATCAAAGTGGTAAGTTGAATTTCTTAAAATGATGAACTGTGGAAAATGGGTTTCAACCCAATCTTAAAGTAATATGAATAATTGTGTAATTGTGAGTTAGGATTACACAATAGAACAAGAATTTTGTTTGAGTTTGGTTATTCGAATGATTTAAAGCATAAATCCTCTTGATTTAGGAATATTGTGAAGAACATTATTGAATTATGTGCATATTATTGTAATGGCTAAGTATGAGAATTGTTATTAGTGAATAAATTGATAGACGAAACTGATTTGGAATGATTGTTGTATGAAATTTTGGTTGATTTTGATAATCTAAGAATGAATTGGTAGAAACATGCTTTGAACACTTGTACTTTATGCTTTGTTGATGTTATGCACACCAAGTGTTTGATGAAATGCCTTAATTATGAATTAAGCCATGTTAGTCATAAACCTTATGTAATAATCATGATTTGAATGTGCTTATGAAGTAGGTGTTAAAATATATGATGTCTTATCAAAGGATGTATGTAAATGAGTATAAGACATGAATTCTAAGTATGTATGGTTATGTATAGGGGTGCAAACAAGCCGAGCTGAGCCCGAGCTCGACCAGACTCGAGCTCGAGCTCGGTTAACATATGAAAGCTCGAGCTCGAGCTCGGCTCGATTCGATCTTTATTTCTAAAGCTCGAGCTTGGCTCGAAGATAATTTTTCAAGCTCGAGCTCGGCTCGGGCTCGACTATTTTAGTATTTATTAATTAATTTTTATTAATTATAATTATTGTTATACATATAATTTAGTTATTTTTTATATTTATATAAGTGGTAAATATTATTATTTAAATATATGTTTAATATATTAATATAAAATATATAAAAAGAAAGCTCGTTAAGGCTCGCGAGCCGGCTCGAGCTCGATAAGCGAAGCTCGGGCTCGTTTACTAAACGAGCTTGTTTTTAGGCTCGGGCTCGAGCTCAAGCTCGTTTAAGCTCGGCTCGTTCGAGCTTTATTTCGAGCCGAGCTCGACTAGCTCACGAGTAGCTCGGCTCGTTTGCACCCCTAGTTATGTATAGGTGTAAAGGAAGAAAGTCCAAGTTACGCGAAGCAACAA
>JARYGA010060627.1:0-42619 GCA_030545235.1 Helianthus tuberosus
CTTTCCCAGATTTCTGTCAATCAAAATTTCTGATGCTTTTTCTGAAAGGAACCTAGAAATTCCAGCATCAGAAAATATGTGGAAAACATAAATTATGAGACCTTGGACTGCCGTAGGATCTTGGAAGTCAGATTATGATGTGCCTTCTCTATCAGAAAAAATGATGAATCTGATACCAGAAGATTCACCATACAGAGCTGAATATCTGAAGATGTTGAACAAAAGGCCAGAAAACAAAGAAGTTCTTGAAAATGTGTCCCCCATGGAGCATGATGCACAAGAGTCAAGCACACCAAGAATGGAACAGCAGGGTGAATCTGATCCTCATCCAGCTGATGAAGATGTGAATATGAGTCCTGTGGCAGAAGAACATCATGCTGAAATCTCACATATGGGAGAAACAGATGCACAACACTCCAAACTTAACTTATTTCATTTCTCTGAGAGTGATTCTGATGAATCAATTAAAGGAAAATATGAAATTTTACATAGAGGCGCCATTTCTGCAAAACAAAATGTGAGTAAAACCAAGGACCCATTTTCTGAATCAGATTCTGAGGAGGAATATGTGGTAGCAACAGGTGGAGATCAGTCTACTGATCAAGGAAACCTGGATGAGAAAACTAAGAGTTTCTCAAAAACTCATGGAGAACCTGAAAAGGTTCAAGGATATGAGGAAAACCAGAACTTGAATGTGTTTCAATTTTCTGGTGAGGATACAGAGAATTTGGAATTTTCCAATCCTCTTAACCTCAGAACAGTAGAGAATGTGTTTTCTGCTGGTGTTAGAAGGGGAACATCTGTTGTTTCTCCTATTTCCCAAGGACATCAATTTATGTCCCCTAAACAACTTCACAAGGAACTTGAAGACATAACTGCTACTATGAAAACAACCACAGAAGGAAAACTTGATCTGATACTGGAAGAAATCAGAAATCAAAAGTCAGATATCAAGGTTTTATCAGAAACTGTCAAAGTTGTGCAGAAGCAAACAGAAGACAATGCTGCAGCTGTCAACAAACTGCAAAAGTCATCAGAAAACAGCGAGAGCTCATCAGAATTAGAGAAGGCTCTCAAGGAACTGCATGATATCAAGAAAAAGATGGCTGAGGTTGCAACTGCAGGAGAAAGCTCAAGTTCAGGGAAGATTCTTGAAGAAATACAGTTCCTCAGAGCCAACAACAGCAGCATGGCTGAGGCTTTTGAGAAGCTGTTGATGGAATTGACTGCACAAAGAAATCAAGAAAACCAGGAGTTTCAGAAAATGAAGAAACAAGAAGAAACAAATACTAAAATTCTCACTAATGTTCATTTGTTAGTAGAGAGATTGCAGTATAATGTTGCCAGACTAGCAAAAGTTGATCTTCATGAACTGAAAGCCTCAATTCCACAAGAAAGACAAGCAGAGGATCAGAAACTCCTCAACAACAACAATCAGAAACCATTCAATAAGAACAAACCAAACAAACAGAATCTTCAACAGCTCAAAAACAGAAGCAACCCATGGGTCCACCTCCAGATAAACAAAAGTTACTCATGGGTCCTCCACCAAATGTCCCGAAGCTAGACACATCAAGGGTTCAGCAGAAAGTCCATGTTCCAGTTCAGTCATCTTCTACAGCCATCACAGGAGAAACAGAGTTCAGCATAAAGATGGATACAAAAGAGAAGAGAAGAATGGAACATGAAGTGACTTCCTCAAAAAGGCCAAGAAAAGAAATGATGGAAGATTCAGAAGGGAACATCGGAGAAATGGATGTGCTAAAAGGTGATTTACACACAATTATGTACCCTGAAGAACATCTAAAGCATTACTACTGGAAAGGTCCAGAAGACAACCCAAAGAGACCACTCTCTCCATTGAGTAAAGGTATTGTTGAAAATAGAAACAATGGAGGTTGGTAATTTTGCACAAACACATGACCAATCCAATAGTATCTATTGAAAGAATTGATACTTTGACCACTAGAGGAGGTATCTTAGGTTATGAAGCACAAAACAAGTATACCCTGATCAAAAAAGATAACAGTGAACAAAAGGTTACTGATGCAAATCTGGGTGATGATATTCACCCAATGGGAATAGTCAAAATGAAGAATATCATTGATGAAGAGAAAGGTAATTCAGTTGTGGTCAGAACAGCCCTTGACAGTCTCAAAAGTGCAGGAGCAAAGTTATACAAAAGGGCTGCACTGGCAGACTTTGATCTATGTATCAATTTTGAGTACAGCAACAAGGTGCTAATACCTCCTCCCAACACTTCAATTCCAGCTGAAATCCCTTCTAAACTTGTGAGAACTGGAGTAATCTTTGACCAACCAGAAATGTGTGTAGTCTTCAAAGATGCTAATGATGAGAAAGCTCTATTCAGAATCAGTGAAATATGCAAGTATTCAAATCAAACTCTAAAATATATAAGGAACTGCATGAATGAAAAACAAGAGCAGCTCAAGAAGAAGGGAAAGAACAATGAACAACTGAGAAAAACAATTGAAGAATGCATTGAAAACTGGATGGAAGCAAGAGGATGGTACAAAGAAACTCAAAAGGCAATTGATCACAAGAAAAGGCTGAAACCAGGAGACAAATACAGAAGTGGAGTGAAGATCAATTAATGAATTGATGAGATTAAATTTCTGTTTTTGAACAATATTTTATTTTTGTCTGATTTATGGTTGGTTTGACTATGTTCTATGTTTCTGAACTTAGTTGTTTTTAAATTTTTCTTTCAAGAAGCAGTTGAAAGTTGTTTATGTTAGATATAGAGATAGTTCATTTTCTTACAATACTTAGGGAGAAACTGTTAGGAAACTTTATTTGTAAGTATTGAAGAAAATCACAATCAACTGGATCTATGAAGAGATCACAGTCCTGAAGATCACAACAAGAAAAAGAAGATCAGATAGGACAACTGAAATGCATAGCATCTACTTCAAATAATCACAAGTTGATCAAGAGCTGAATTGGATTATCAGAGAAGGTCATTTCTGATGGATCTGATGATATTTCTGATGAAATATCATCAGTTTCTGACGATTCTGATCATCAGGATTTTTCTGATGATTTGTTCACTAGAATTTCTGATGAAGTGGTTTATCAGAAATTCTTATGAAATACCCCACTTGTCTGAAATAAGCTCTATCCTGCCACAATTACCGAAGCAAGTTAACATTATTGGATATCATGATGAAAAAGGCAACTTGAACGTTGGATTCAATAAATATGTCAATTGGCCACTTTTTGCAGGACTTATTGCATGTATAAACTATTGTTTATTCATGCACCCATCCTTCTATAAATAGAAGGCCCAACCAGCAGAAGACAATTGAGTTTGAAGCTTAGCATTCACACATACATCAAAACTCCATTGCCCTCTCACCCACAGAATTCAAGATTCATTTGTATTAGATAATAATCTTACAATCACCTTGTAAACCATTTTGTTTCAAAGTGATATAAACTTGATAATTCTGTAGGTCTTGTTTCTGAAAGTCTAATTTCCATTTCTGCACATCTTTTTCACATCTACTGAAATCACTTGCCATATTACGTGAAAATAAGTTGTTTAAGGCCAAACTGGGTCCAACATAATACTTGTCATAGGACTAGTTAGGCGGTCCGAACGCGTTTTACGCGAACGACGCGTTAAGGTAGCGTAAGCTACCTAAACGGGTCGTAATGGGTCGTAAGCACTTAGGATAGGTTCCGTTTTAGTATGTAGGCTTTGTTTAACCATATCATATGAGTTCCAATACTCATTTGGTTTACGAAACCTCATGCTATCCGATCTTCCGATTTAGGTCCGGTTTATTAACATAGTTACCTATATTAGGTGCCGATTGATTTCCGTGATCCCTCTAGTGTTGCTTGGTTGTTATTCAAGACTTCTAAGCATTCTCTATTGAGTATATAGTTCCCCTCTTTTACCGTTTTAAACTTTTTTGGGGTGATTCATATGTGCTAAATGATTTCGAGTCTTTTAAACAAATGCTATGGGTTATATTACTATGTGAACCGCTTGGAACTGTTTAGTCTATGTGAACCGTTACTGTTTGGTCTATGTGAACCATTTGGAACTGTTTGGTCTATGTGAACCGTTTGGAACTGTTTGGTCTATGTGAACCGTTTGGAACTGTTTGATCTATGTGAACCATTTGGAACTGTTTGAACCGTTGGGTTAAGGAAGTGATTAGGTGACGGGGCGGGTGTAATGTGTTGAAAGCATGGTGGATACGCCGCTGGTACTTCCTATATATAAATGCTTTTAACACATTATATATCGTTTCGTTATCTAGATCACTTGGGCAAATGTTATCAAAACAAAGTTATATTACAAGGTTTTTCTAACAATATAAACCATTCGAGTTTTATTACAAAAACGATTTACAAATATGGGTCTACATAAACAAATGTTTTAGGGTTAAGATTCATGGCATCGAGGTTTTATAAATTATAATCACTTTGTTTTGACTTGGTTATTTAATTTACAATACAAACATTTTACAAAACTAAGTTTTCTAATATCAAATAACAAAGTTGTTTGAGTTATTTCAAAAGGTAAACGAGCCATGAATCTGACACTCACATAAAACCTATGTACTCGCCGGCATTTTTATGCTGACGTATTTTCACATATGTTTCAGGTACCATAGTTGGTGATGATGTTTGATGATGATATTGATGTCTGCTCACATAGGAAAGGACAAGGCCTTAGTGACTTAATAACAATGAAAGTTAATTTGTTCATGTTTTGTTCCTAGTTTTCAATATAATGTAATAAACTTAATTCAATAAATCAGAACTTTTATCCATGTGTTGTGAAACAATGATTCTGTCACGACACTCCCCGACTTTTCCGACGCAGTTTGTTGTTTTAACGTGGTCGGGGTGTGGCACGGCCCCCAACTCTAAGTCGTGAGTCATGTAATTCTTTTCGTGATTCTTCAACTGCCGAGAGGCGTAAGCTATCATTTTCTTTCATTGCATCAGCACGCAACCGAGACCTTGAATAGAGGCGTCACAGTACACCACAAAAACTTCGGTACCCTCAGGTAAGGACAGAATCGGTGCACTGCAGAGTTTTTGATTCAGAAGTTGGAAGGCGTCTTCCTGTTTCGTTTCCCAGGAATACACCACACCTTTCTGTGTCAGGGCAGTGAGAGGTTGAGCGATCTTTGAAAATCCCTCAATGAATCTTCGATAGTATCCAGCGAGACCAAGAAATTGTCGCACCTCCGAAGGATTCTTTGGTGCTGCCCAATTCCTGATAGAGTCGATTTTAGCGGGGTCCACATGTATTCCCAACTCATTGACTATGTGACCACGGAAGTGTACTTCTCGAATCCAGAAGTCACACATAGAAAATTTGCGTAAAGCTGCTCCTTCCTCAGGAGCTCCAAGATAAGACGCAAATGTCGTTCGTGGTCCTCCTCGTTCTTATAATAGATCAGAATGTCATCGATGAACACAATGATGAAGTCATCCAGATACGGTTTGCACACACGATTCATGAGGTCCATAAATACCGTAGGTGTGTTTGTCAACCCGAATGGCATAACCAGAAACTCAAAATGGCCATACCGCGTGCGAAAAGCTGTTTTTGGAACATCCTCCTCTCGGACTCTCATCTGATGATGGCCCGATCTTAAGTCAATTTTCGAGTAGAAGCTCGACCCTTGCAACTAGTCAAACAGATCGTCGATGCGACGTAAAGGATAACGATTCTTGACTGTCACCTTGTTGAGTTCGCGATAATCTATACACATGCCAAAGGATCCGTCCTTCTTCTTTACAAACAAAACTGGGTCGGATGAAGCCTCTATCCATCAGTTCTTGAAGTTGGTTAGACAGTTCTTGCAACTCTCCAGGTGCAAGACGATAAGGAGCACGAGCAATCGGGGCTGCTCCTGGTGTAAGGTCGATCTAAAACTCCACCTGACGGTGTGGAAGTAAACCAGGAAGTTCTTCAGGAAATACATCAGGAAACTCACGAACAACAGGTAGATCTTTGATTTTCTTTTCTTCAGACAAAGTGTCAGTAACAAGTGCTAAAAATAGCAGGGTAGCCCTTACGTAAGCACTTCTGGGCTTTCATAGATGAAATGATGCTGACGGTCGCACCACTTCGATGACCCTGGACTGATAATGATTCCCCACCGGGGAGAGGGATATGCACGATTTTCTCCTTACACAGAAACTCTGCTTTATGCTTTGACAACCAGTCCATCCCTACGACTACATCAAAGCTTCCAAGAGTAACAGGGAGTAGGTCAATATTGAATACTTGACCCATAAGGTCGAGTTTACACCCAAAAAGAACATGTAAAGCTTCAATCGATTTGCCATCAGCTAATTCTACTACGTGCTTGTTTACAAGAGGTGTAGGAGTCAACCCTAACTGACGACTGAACCCCAAAGACACATAACTCCAGTCGGCACCAGAGTAGAATAATACAGTAGCGAAAATACCGTTGATAGAGAACGTACCAGTTACGACATTGCCATCATTCCTTGCGTCACCTGCTCCAATTGTAAACGCTCTCCCGCGAGCACCATTCCCACCATTATTCCCATTGTTGTTGTTCCCTGCGTTGTTGTTGTTGTTGTTGTTGTTGTTGTGACCCCCATTGTTATTGTTGGCGTTCTGATTCAATTGTGGGCAATCCTTCTTGAAGTGCCCTTCACTACCACACTGATAACATCCCCTCTGATTACCTCGATTCTGCTGGGGTTGTTGCCTCTGTTGCTGTTGCTGGGGTTGTTGCTGCTGTTGCTTGGGATGTGGAGCTCTACAGTATTTCGTCATGTGACCAACCTTGTCACACCTTTGACACGCTCGGTTACACGAGCCATAGTGGTGAAACCGCACTTGTTGCACTTCGGTTGTTTCCCCGCATAAGAACCTGAAGTTTGACTGTTGTTCTGATTCTAGTTGACAGAAAAGGACTGACTGAAGCTGCAGGTGTTGTTGTCAGGCTTCTTTTGCGACTGATTCGTTTTGGTCGCCTTATCTGCGTCATTCCACTTACGCTTATTGTCGGTGCTGGGGGTAGCAGTAGTAGCGGTAGTAGCAGCAACACGTGGTGGCAGCGAGCCACGCTCCACCTCCTGATCAGCGATCTTGTGAGCCAGTCTGATAATCCGTGGTAGGTTGTCGAGATTCGCTGCAGTGACTAATCCCTTAACTTGTGGTGCCAATCCCTTAATGTAGAGTTCGATCCTGCGGGGTGGTGGTCGGGATAGGTTAGGACACATGTTTGCCATCTCGTGAGACCATTTTGTATAAGCCTCCATCTCAGACCCCTCCATTTTCAAGTTATAGTACTCGTTTCCCCAATTTTGCACTTCATCACGAGGACAATACTCCTCTCTCATCAGTTCCTTAAAATCATCCCAAGTAGTAGTGTTTGCCATCTCAATGCCCAGCATCTGCACCTGAGCATTCCACCAAGTCAAAGCACCGTCCTCCAAGGTGCCAGAAGCAAACTTCACCCTGTCCCCAGCTGGACGGTTACACACAGCAAAATCGGATTCGGCTTTCTCGAACCAACGGAGCAGTCCCACGGGACCTTCAGCTCCACTGAAAGTTTGAGGCTTGCAGTCCATGAACGTTTTGAACGTACACACAGGTGGATTGTTCTGGTTTTGGTTCACAGGTTGACCTAAAACAAAAAGAAAGTATGCACAAATAAGAATCGAGTGAATGACCGATGATTATGCTTTGTCTGGTATATATCGTACCAGCTTGCTGAGCTGCCAAAGCCTCAGCCACGCGGGTGTTAATCAGGTCAGTCAACTCTGCTAGAGTCATGTTGATGTTGCCACGTCCACCGCCGCGGCCACCTCCACGTCCACCGTTACGTCTGCCACGTCCACTCATGATTCTAAACAAGAAGAGTGGAAAAGATAAGGATCGCAGTTGAATTGAAGTCAACCACCACTATGACTTCCATGGTTTTGAGAAACTCTAACATTATACGGATAGTGGAACAGAACCCCTTTCACACTTATTAAGCCTCACTGGGATTCACATGCACCTCACATTATTATTATGTGTGCACCCATAATAATAAGGCAATTTGCATGCTTATCTCAGTGCCTCTTAACTCGCGCTAAAGGGTTCCCCACAATAAAATGAAGGATATTGCAAAACTAGAAATCACATAAGTCGAAGGGTAGTGTTGTGACAACTCGAGTTTCCAAGATTTCCATCTTCGCATTTAGTGCACGTTAATTTTTTTTTTTATGTTGTTTGTTTACACGACTCGTTGTTTCACAACGCTTACCTTTGTAATACGTTATATCGTATTTCGATTGATATTTTATACTTGTGATCCATAATATTTATTATATGTGAGTGTATGTTGATAAGGTTTTGTATTAATTAACATGTTAAATAAAGATGGAACTCTTACTGAAAACAAGTACCCATGAAATCACCCAAGTGGTGAAAACACCTTAAGTGTTTTCGTCCACTGATGATCAACGAAATCAGAGATGGGCCTTGGCCCAGTATTGTGATATTTTATATAATCATTTTATAAACAAATCTTCTCGGAGAAGTTTCTTACTTACCAAACCTTATCTTATCACATTGTTTCTCTCTCTACCTCTGAAACCCAACAAAGAGAATTCCTCATTTGAAGCCAAAACCTCTGTTTAATTCTTGGTTAGTGATTTCATGATTCAGTTGTTTTAATTGCATATCGTATGATTATTGGATGTTTAATCATGATGTATGTATATATTTATATATGTGATTAAGTGATTGATCATTGTGTGCTTATTAGATAATTATCATCTATGAACTGTCTGTATATTAGATGTTTTGATCAACAGTGGGTATATGTTAATAAAAGATAAACTGATTCAAGTATGTTCTTGATCTCACAAAGTTTTGGTAGAGTATTTGTTTTATATCAATGATTGATTAAATGACTTTGTAGATGATTAATCATGTAACCATGGTGAGATTATAGAGTTTCTGGGTTTTTCATGTGTTACAGTAAGTGTTGTTGATGATGATGAATAGTAACGAAAACACCCCCACCATTTTAAACTGGACAAAATCACTTAAGTGATTTCGGCCCATAATGATTTCGGCCCAGATGTGTTTTCGGCAACTTAAGTGATTTCGGCCCATGTGTGTGATTTCGGCCCAAGTTGGATTTCGATCCATAAGGGATTTCGGCTAAAGGTGTTTTCGGCTCTAAAGGGTTTTCGGCACTAGGGATTGATTTCGGCACTTATGTGTTTTCGGCACTAGGGTGTGTTTGGCAACTTATATACTGTTAATAATTAATGTCATTTAATATGTTATTCAATTAAACTAATCACTTGAATAACTCAGTTAGTTTATTTAACTTTGTTAAATATGTATTTTGAGAACTTCATTGTTTGAGTAACTCTGTTAGATGACAATTCTGTTAAGTTGATTAACTGGGTTAACTGACTTACTCTGTTTGTTTATTATTTCAATGAAGTGGATTAATTCTGTTATTCCATGAAATCTGTTAACTTTATTTACTTAGTTAATTTGCTAGATGCCAACTCTGTTAAATGTATGGATGCGATTAACTGCTTAGGTTGCATGATATGAACTGTCAAACACTCCATGATATTACTGTGACACTAGTTCCATGTGAAACTTTACAAACAATGTGAACTGATTGAGTATACGTGCACTATAGGACTTGACTGATTTATTGTGAGCACTTAACTTAGCATACCGAGCAAACTAAGGTGAGTTCACACTTCTACCCAGGCATGGGATTCCCGGGGTTGGGAATGGGTTGATTGATTATTTATGCTTAAGAGTTATCGGAATTACATACCATAGGCCTCGTGAGAGGAAGGTCAATGGTAGATACTACTAGACTAGTGATACTTATACTTCTCTTCGCACACATGCCGGGATCGGCCGCGATACTAGAACAATCTTCGCAAACATGCCTGGAAATGGCCGCGAACTATACTTTAATCTTCGCAAACATGCCTGGAGGGCCGCGATACAAATATACCTAGTCTAGAGAACATATGGGAAACCCCCACTAAACTTCGCAAACATGCCTAGAGGGCCGCGATACCATTACATACGAAACATGATTACTAAACGAACATACGATTTACGATACGAACATTATAACTAAGTAACCAACTGTGAACTTGCTCAACTAGTTGTTGACTCTCTGTTACATGCCTTGCAGGACCTTAGGTACTTTTGGAGCTTGCACGGGAGGCACGGTCATTGTGGACATGGATCGTGAATGTGTTGTTAAACATTATGACATTTTGTACTTAAACCTATGTTGGGTTTTACATTATTGCTTCCGCTACACACTTGTTTATGTTTGGTTTTGAAAACACCTATCGTATCGATGAATGACTTTTACTATTTACTTATATGTTCAATATGATTGGTGGCTTGATCCTGGTCATGTCACGCCTCCAAGCGGTGGTACTCCGCGTGTGGTTTTTGGGGGTGTGACAGATTGGTATCAGAGCCATTGGTTATAGAGAACTCGGTTTTAATAAGGGGAAAACGTTTTTATTAAAACCAGACTATAACCGAAACAGTGCTCAACGATCCACAACGACGCCTCGCTCCACGTGCAAGACTCATCACTCTAGGTAATATGGTACATGTCTTATTGCCTACTTGCTAGAATTGCATAGAACTTTGCTCAGGGTATGCTTAGATTAACGTAACACTATTGCATGAGAACACTTGTGTGCTTACTCTCTTCTATCATCGCACTACACGCGAACCTTTCTCACTTATGCTATCTTCGCTATGAAGATCATGTCTGGACGTATCAACATGACACAAGCCCAGTTGACGGCTCTCATTAACGAACAAGTTGCTGCGGCAGTTGCAGCCGCACAAGCAGGAGGTCAACCACCTGTTTGCACCTTAAAACTTTCATGGATTGTCGTCCTACTACTTTTAGTGGCACGGAAGGAGCGGTTGGACTCCTCCATTGGTTTGAAAAGCTCGAGTCCGTATTTGAGATGTGTGAATGCCCTGAGGCTCGCAGGGTGAAGTACGCCACTGGTACTCTAGAAGGCATTGCGCTGACTTGGTGGAATGCGCAAGTTCAGATGTTAGGGTTGGTTGTTGCTAACGCCACACCCTGGAACGGTTTCAAGGAGTTGATCAAAGAGGAATACTGTAGCCGTGATGATATTCATAAGCTGGAGGTAGAGTTTTACCACTTGAAAATGACGGGGTCAGAAATTGAAGCGTACACCAGAAGATCGAATGAGTTGGCTATTTTATGTCCTACTATGGTAGACCCTCCCATTAAGCGTATCGAACTGTATCTCAATGGACTGGTGCCGGAAATTCAAAGTCACGTAACCTCAGCGAATCTTGGCACCATTCAACAGATCGTCAAGTTAGCTCATCGCCTCACCGATCAGGCAGTGGAACAGAATAGGCTGCCTAAACGTATCAGTGCTACTACTACCACTACCACTCCAGTTACTCCTGCTACTCCCAGTGACAGCAAGCGGAAATGGGAAGGGGATTCCAGCAGGGGTTCAGCTACTGTACAGTCTCAAGCACAGCAGCAGCGCAAGACTAGTGATTACCAGAGTCCGAGTCAGCAATCGTCTGGTGGTCAGGGGCAGAGTGGATATCGGGGAATTCATCCACTGTGTAACAGGTGCAACAAACACCACAGTGGCCAGTGTCGTAAAGGCCGCTGTCAGAGATGTCTAAGGGTAGGTCATGAAGCTAAAGATTGCAGGAACTCAAGGCCTGCGAATCAGAACCAGCAACAACAGCCACCAGCTCCACGAAACCAGTCACAGCAACAGCAGCAAGGAAATAAGGCATGCTTTCAGTGTGGGGCTGAAGGTCACTTCAAGCGGAACTGCCCTCAGTTAAATCAGAATCAGAATCAGAACAACAACAACAATAATCAGGGCAGTGGGAACAACAATGGGGGAAATAACAACGACAATGGTGCTAGGGGTCGTGCATTTGTGATTGGTCGGGGTGATGCGAGGAACGATCCTAATGTGGTTACGGGTAAGTTTCTTCTCGACGACTTTTATGTTACCGTATTATTTGATTCGGGTGCGGATACCAGTTATATGTCTCTGAAAGTTTGTCAAATGCTTAAACGCGCACCAACACTTTTGAACACCAAACATGTCGTAGAGTTAGCTAATGGAAAAAGTCTAGAAGCCACACACATAGTTCAGGGTTGTAATCTTATCCTCGCTGGTCAGACTTTCTCTATCGATCTCATTCCTATAACTCTGAGTAGTTTTGATATCGTCATTGGTATGGATTGGTTATCCCAACAACAAGCAGAGATCTTATGCAAGGAGAAGATCATTCGTATTCCTCGTTCTGACAAAGAACCTCTCGAAGTTCAAGGCGACAAGAGTGGTGTCGTGAGTGGCATCATCTCTTTCTTGAAGGCACAGAAGTGTTTGCGAAAGGGCCACACAGCTATTTTAGCACTCGTTACAGATACATCGACGAAAGAGAAGAAGATTGAGGATATTCCTGTTGTACGCGACTTTCCTCAAGTGTTTCCTGAAGAGTTACCTGGACTACCGCCCCATCGCCAGGTCGAATTTCAGATCGAGCTAGCTCCAGGAGCAGCACCTATAGCTCGAGCGCCTTATCGCTTAGCTCCAACTGAACTGGAAGAACTGTCTAAGCAATTGCAAGAACTCTTGGAAAAGGGTTTCATACGTCCTAGCTCTTCGCCTTGGGGAGCTCCAGTATTATTTGTGAAGAAGAAAGACGGTACCTTTCGTATGTGCAAAGATTACCGCGAACTGAACAAGGTGACTGTGAAGAATCGCTATCCTCTTCCACGCATCGACGACTTATTCGACCAGTTGCAAGGGTCGAGCTATTACTCGAAGATTGATCTGAGGTCAGGTTACCATCAATTGAGAGTCCGGGATGAGGACGTCTCCAAAACAGCATTCAGAACTCGCTACGGCCATTACGAGTTTTTGGTCATGCCATTCGGGCTAACGAACGCGCCTGCGGTTTTCATGGATCTTATGAACAGGGTGTGCAAACCTTATCTTGACAAGTTTGTTATTGTTTTCATCGACGACATCCTGATTTACTCGAAGAGTCGGGAGGATCATGAGCGGCACTTACGATTTATTTTGGAACTCTTACGAACGGAACAGCTATACGCTAAGTTTTCAAAATGTGACTTCTGGCTTCGCGAAGTCCACTTCCTAGGCCACGTGGTAAACAAGGATGGGATTCATGTCGATCCATCCAAGGTAGATTCGATCAAGAACTGGCCTGCACCTCGCACACCGACAGAAATACGCCAATTCTTGGGTTTGGCGGGTTATTACAGACGATTCATCAAAGACTTCTCAAAGATTGCACAGCCGCTCACATTACTGACACAGAAAGGTGTTGCTTATCGTTGGAGTAATACACAGGAAACAGCGTTTCAGCACTTAAAGGATAGACTTTGTAGCGCACCTATCCTCTCATTGCCTGAAGGCACGGACGATTTTGTAGTCTACTGTGACGCATCCATCCAAGGTCTTGGATGTGTGTTGATGCAACGGGATAAAGTTATTGCTTATGCTTCGCGCCAACTTAAGATTCACGAACGGAATTACACTACGCACGATTTAGAGCTGGGAGCTGTTGTTTTTGCGCTCAAGATATGGCGACATTATCTGTATGGCACCAAGTGCACCATCTACACTGATCACAGGAGTCTTGAGCATATCTTCAAGCAGAAAGAGTTGAACATGCGACAACGTCGATGGGTCGAGTTGCTGAACGATTACGAATGTGCTATAAAGTACCATCCGGGCAAAGCCAATGTGGTGGCCGACGCCCTCAGTCGAAAGGATACTACACCTAGGCGTGTACGAGCGTTGCAACTCACTATTCAGTCTAGTCTTCCTTCACAGATACGAGATGCTCAGGTAGAAGCATTGAAACCAGGAAACGTCAGGGCTGAAGCCCTACGCGGCTCAAGGCAACGGTTAGAACAAAGGGCAGACGGTGCCTACTATGTAACAGGACGCATCTGGGTCCCACTCTATGGTAATCTACGCGATCTTGTAATGGATGAAGCTCATAAGTCTCGCTACTCAGTACATCCTGGTTCGGATAAGATGTACCACGACCTCAGAACCACATATTGGTGGCCTAGCATGAAGGCCCACATAGCAACTTACGTTAGCAAGTGTTTGACTTGTGCGAGAGTCAAAGCGTAATATCAGAAACCATCAGGCCCACTCCAACAACCTGAGATACCACAATGGAAATGGGAACAAATTTCCATGGATTTTGTTACTGGCCTACCTAGATCTCAGCGCGGAAATGATACTATTTGGGTGATCGTGGATCGACTCACAAAGTCTGCTCACTTCTTGGCTATTAAGGAAACAGACAAGTTCTCTACCTTAGCAGACATCTACTTAAAAGAAGTGGTTTCTAGGCACGGGGTGCCCACCTCTATTATCTCTGATCGTGACGCACGTTTTACTTCAGAACTGTGGCAAGCAATGCACAAATCTTTTGGCTCTCGTTTAGACATGAGCACAGCTTATCATCCTCAGACAGACGGGCAGTCTGAGCGCACTATTCAAACTCTAGAAGACATGCTTTGGGCGTGCGTAATTGACTTTGGCAAGGGCTGGGAAAAACATCTGCCACTTGTGGAATTTTCGTACAACAACAGTTACCACACCAGCATTAAAGCTGCTCCATTTGAGGCATTGTACGGGCGTAAATGCCGATCACCTCTTTGTTGGGCAGAGGTGGGTGACAGTCAGATCACAGGTCCAGAAATGGTAGTTGATACTACTGAAAAGATTGCTCAAATACGACAACGCATGGCGGCAGCTCGTGACCGTCAGAAAGCATACGCCGATAAAGACAGGAAACTACTCGAGTTCCAGGTTGGGGATCGAGCACTACTCAAAATTTCACCCTGGAAGGGTGTTGTTCGTTTTGGCAAACGAGGCAAGCTCAATCCACGATACGTGGGACCATTTGAAGTCATAGAGAAGATAGGCAAAGTGGCCTACAGACTGAACTTACCAGCTGAACTCAGTGCAGTTCACAACGTTTTCCACGTGTCGAATCTGAAGAAGTGTCTGTCAGATGAGACCCACATAGTTCCTCTGAAGGAGCTCACTATCGATGAACGGTTGCATTTCGTCGAAGAACCAGTTGAAATCACGGACCGGGATGTTAAGGTCCTCAAGAACACCAGAATACCTCTTGTTCGAGTTCGTTGGAACTCCCGTCGTGGCCCAGAGTTCACCTGGAAACGCGAAGACCAAATGGAACTCAAATATCCCCAGTTGTTCGAAAACAATGCAACTACTACTGAGGCTGAAGCTACTACAGAATTTCGGGAAGAAATTCCAAATCAACGGGGGGATGATGTGACACCCCAGGAGAACCAGTAAACGATAACTTACCTAGCTTCCTCAGTAACCGCATGCTAAATTTCGGGACGAAATTTCTTTCAAGTTGGGGATAATGTGACAACTCGAGTTTCCAAGATTTCCATCTTCGCATTTAGTGCACGTTAATTTTTTTTTTATGTTGTTTGTTTACACGACTCGTTGTTTCACAACGCTTACCTTTGTAATACGTTATATCGTATTTCGATTGATATTTTATACTTGGGATCCATAATATTTATTATATGTGAGTGTATGTTGATAAGGTTTTGTATTAATTAACATGTTAAATAAAGATGGAACTCTTACTGAAAACAAGTACCCATGAAATCACCCAAGTGGTGAAAACACCTTAAGTGTTTTCGTCCACTGATGATCAACGAAATCAGAGATGGGCCTTGGCCCAGTATTGTGATATTTTATATAATCATTTTATAAACAAATCTTCTCGGAGAAGTTTCTTACTTACCAAACCTTATCTTATCACATTGTTTCTCTCTCTACCTCTGAAACCCAACAAAGAGAATTCCTCATTTGAAGCCAAAACCTCTGTTTAATTCTTGGTTAGTGATTTCATGATTCAGTTGTTTTAATTGCATATCGTATGATTATTGGATGTTTAATCATGATGTATGTATATATTTATATATGTGATTAAGTGATTGATCATTGTGTGCTTGTTAGATAATTATCATCTATGAACTGTCTGTATATTAGATGTTTTGATCAACAGTGGGTATATGTTAATAAAAGATAAACTGATTCAAGTATGTTCTTGATCTCACAAAGTTTTGGTAGAGTATTTGTTTTATATCAATGATTGATTAAATGACTTTGTAGATGATTAATCATGTAACCATGGTGAGATTATAGAGTTTCTGGGTTTTTCATGTGTTACAGTAAGTGTTGTTAATGATGATGAATAGTAACGAAAACACCCCCACCATTTTAAACTGGACGAAATCACTTAAGTGATTTCGGCCCATAATGATTTCGGCCCAGATGTGTTTTCTGCAACTTAAGTGATTTCGGCAACTTAAGTGATTTCGGCCCATGTGTGTGATTTCGGCCCAAGTTGGATTTCGATCCATAAGGGATTTCGGCTAAAGGTGTTTTCGGCTCTAAAGGGTTTTCGGCACTAGGGATTGATTTCGGCACTTATGTGTTTTCGGCACTAGGGTGTGTTTGGCAACTTATATACTGTTAATAATTAATGTCATTTAATATGTTATTCAATTAAACTAATCACTTGAATAACTCAGTTAGTTTATTTAACTTTGTTAAATATGTATTTTGAGAACTTCATTGTTTGAGTAACTCTGTTAGATGACAATTCTGTTAAGTTGATTAACTGGGTTAACTGACTTACTCTGTTTGTTTATTATTTCATTGAAGTGGATTAATTCTGTTATTCCATGAAATCTGTTAACTTTATTTACTTAGTTAATTTGCTAGATGCCAACTCTGTTAAATGTATGGATGCGATTAACTGCTTATGTTGCATGATATGAACTGTCAAACACTCCATGATATTACTGTGACACTAGTTCCATGTGAAACTTTACAAACAATGTGAACTGATTGAGTATACGTGCACTATAGGACTTGACTGATTTATTGTGAGCACTTAACTTAGCATACCGAGCAAACTAAGGTGAGTTCACACTTCTACCAAGGCATGGGATTCCCGGGGTTGGGAATGGGTTGATTGATTATTTATGCTTAAGAGTTATCGGAATTACATACCATAGGCCTCGTGAGAGGAAGGTCAATGGTAGATACTACTAGACTAGTGATACTTATACTTCTCTTCGCACACATGCCGGGATCGGCCGCGATACTAGAACAATCTTCGCAAACATGCCTGGAAATGGCCGCGAACTATACTTTAATCTTCGCAAACATGCCTGGAGGGCCGCGATACAAATATACCTAGTCTAGAGAACATATGGGAAACCCCCACTAAACTTCGCAAACATGCCTAGAGGGCCGCGATACCATTACATACGAAACATGATTACTAAACGAACATACGATTTACGATACGAACATTATAACTAAGTAACCAACTGTGAACTTGCTCAACTAGTTGTTGACTCTCTGTTACATGCCTTGCAGGACCTTAGGTACTTTTGGAGCTTGCACGGGAGGCACGGTCGTTGTGGACATGGATCGTGAATGTGTTGTTAAACATTATGACATTTTGTACTTAAACCTATGTTGGGTTTTACATTATTGCTTCTGCTACACACTTGTTTATGTTTGGTTTTGAAAACACCTATCGTATTGATGAATGACTTTTACTATTTACTTATATGTTCAATATGATTGGTGGCTTGATCCTGGTCATGTCACGCCTCCAAGCGGTGGTACTCCGCGTGTGGTTTTTGGGGGTGTGACAAGTGTTAAACTATCAGGCATCATTAGAGCATGCAATACTGGTTATCACATCATGGTATGTAGTTTCATGCAAGTCGTGAGTATGTGTCTACTAGGTAAGTAATGCATAAAGTAAACAGAGGACGAACCTTGCGATCAGGAGCTGAGTGTCATGGTCATTTTCGATACTGTTTGGTTATAGTCTGGTTTTATGAAAACGTTTTAAAACCTAGTTCACTATAACCAGTGGCTCTGATACCAAACTATCACACCCCCAAAAATACCACAAGCGGAAATCCCCGTGAGGCGTGTGACGTACCAGGATCTAGCCACTAATCACATTGAACCAAAAGTGGTAGGCCCCTCTTTTGAGGGTAACGTTACCCTCGGCTAAGTGGTTTGAGTCAGCAGGGATACAATTCCAAGTAGCCGGTTTAATGTATTAATAGTAGTTTACATATGAGGGGATCAAGCCATTCGCACCCCCGCCATCCTATACCAGTGGGTATTGAAGGAGATCCTAGTAAGCTTGACCCAGGTCCTTGAAGGATCTATACACTGAACAAGTCAAGAACCTTACTAAACCATTCCCTTAACCCCCGACCAGGTAGCCAACATATCTCTATATAGACCGTAGAGATATGAATGGTGAAAATCTTTTACTTTATATAGATAGTAAAGTAATGCCAAGATACCACGGATAAATGATAAAGAAGTTTCACCTTCAACATAAGAAACTAGTTATTAAAGTCATTAATACAAAACCAAATAAAAAGTGTGAAAAGATTAAAATCAAAAGTAATACATTAAATGCTTGTCTTTACCAAGTGATGTAAGAGACTTAGCCAAACATGGTCTTTGATTGACAAGAACTCTTACGATCAATCTTGGATCCCGAGACTACTACACACACTCTAAGGTGGATGATGGACGATGGTGGTGGATGTGGGTGTTGTAGTGGTGGTGGAGTGGTGGCAAAGTAGGAGAGAGGTGGTTTACCAAGGGATGCCTTTGAAGTGAGCCAAGCACCCCTATTTATAGCCTGAACACAAGCCCGGCCACGGCCCCGTGTCCAGTGGACACGCCCCCGTGGCCATCCCTTTTATCTTCCTTCATTAATTGCATTTGTCTGCATTGGGCTCCACACGGCCCGTGTTCGCTGGGCACGGCCCTGTGTGCAGAAGCGTATCTATACTACCAAGATTTGCAAGATTCTGCAAATCTTAACGTTGACCATGCCCCGTGCTGAGCTGGGCACGCCCCCGTGGTGGGCATAGAAGCTTCCACAGCTTTGTTCATTTCTGCAGACATCTGACCACGCCCCGTGTCCAGTGGGCACGGGCCGTGGTCAGCCTTCTTTTTCTTGTTTTTGCTCTTGGGGATGTTGCTGAGGGGCTAGGCATGCCACGTTTATTCCTTTTCTTTGTATTTATGTTAGTTTTTGCTGCATATTTGTTCCTTTTGTTCGTTTAAGCTCATTTGGTCCTGAAAATACAAAAGGAAGACAAAAACACACTTTTTCCAACATTAGTACTAAAAAAAGGGTTAGTTTTATGCCTCATTTGATGTAATTTATATGTTGCATTTTACACACATCACCGCGTTATATAGGTATTTAGGCTGTACCGTACAAATGTAACACGTTTCATGAAGAAATAAAAAGGTTTTATTTGATTGATATTGATGTTTATATGTGATATTTGATGTGTTGGTGAATCCAAACATTGATAAAAATTATGTTGGCAACGATAAGATAAACGTTTATCGCGTAACGAATAAAATGCGAAACGAATGTCGGTGACCACCCGATCAATGTTAAAATCCTAAAAATAGTTTGTTATGATTAGAATGGTAATTTTAATCATGTCCGGAAGGAAAAATAAATTAAAACGCTAAGAAACTCTATTTTTCGAGTTTGAGCGCGTACCGCGCGATACTGCGCGTATCCGACAAAATACTGTCAACGCAGCCAGTCAAGGCAACTGATAATTATTTTAGTAATATTTTAGTGAGTTTATTTTTATAGAATGATAAAATAATTTAAAACGCACTAAAACAGGATTAAAACGCTAGATAAAATACCCGGTATCCAGTATATATGAGGATGTGAGAGGTGGGCAAGGTGGCGGCTAGGGGAGAAGGTTTCACCTTCTCTCTCCTACACTTGTTGGCGTAAGAATGTGTGTGTGATGATTGTGCCTTTACCATATCTTCTCAAATCCTTCCATAATCTAAGAAATATCTCAAACAACTCAAACTCTCTCTCTCTCTCATATCAAGCTCGGCCAAACACCCCTATATTCATACATTTTTCAAAATTCCAACTTTTTTTTCTTGAGAATTCAAATCCATTTCAATCCGATTTCAAGTCCATTTGAAGTTTAAAGGTGATTCCAAGGAGTTTCAAGCAAGAACCAAGCTTCATATCATCTTTTTATTCAAAAACCCACTTGAATCTTGAAGGTATAAAAACAATTTCCTTTAAACATGTTCTTGATTCTTAGTGATGAAGATGATAGTGGAAGGTTTCTCTTGTTCTTGGATTTAAACACAAAACTTGAAACTAAAACAAATGGGTTTTCAAAGAAAAATAAAATGGATGAGTATGTATGTATATGTATGGCCGTATGTATGTATATATGTGTATGAGAGTTGAGTTTTGACTTTTGATTAAATCTTGTTAGATATGATGTTTGAAAAGTGATTGCATGTGTAATCTAGAGAATGTTCTAAAAAAGGGGTTTTGTGATTTGAAAAGGGTATGTTAAATAGTGAACTTTTGGAAGTTCATGTGAGTGTGTATATATGTCGTGTATGTATATGTATATGTGTATGCATGCATGTAATTTTTGTCACATGTTCATAAATGTAAGAATATTTGCATTTATGTATGTATGATTAGATGATAATGGATGAAATGTGTTGTGATTTATAAGAACATGGAGTTAATATGTTCTTGGGTACATTTAAAATCATGGGTAGTGATGATGATGTTATATGAGTGCATTAGATGCACATACATGAACATGCATGTTGATATGTAATCATGAAAAGATGATTTGAACATGATTTGATAAAAACAAGTTTTGATCAGATTATAAACACTAAAATATGAATATTTTGAAGTGTTAAGTGATATAAAACTTTGTCATAAAGTTTACTAGCTTTGCATGTTGTACTTGGTGCTTTATAAGTTGTAAAATACGTGAAATCGCATGATTTATGTGACTTACACAAAAACCTGAACTAATCTGATTATAATCATTATTTTAGTCAGTAAATAACATGTATTGTGTTAAAATATCAAGTCATTCCGAGTTGGGATGGTTATAGTAACGTTTAACGCAAAACTATGAGGTAAACGGTCAAAAATCGGATTTTCGAACGATTTTTATAAAACTATTTTAGATCAGTAAGTAAACTGATATTTTTAGTTTAAATATAAGTATTTTAACTAATTTTAAGTTTACTTGGTGTTTGGTTGGTCATACGTGACTTTCGACGCCCGAAAACGTTAGCAAATCACTAAAATACGCGTTTTACAATGAACACTAGCATGGGTTATTTATGGATGAACCTTATGTGTTAAAATGTGTTATGTGATTTAGACATGTGAATATGGTAATATGTTAAGTGTCGACATGATAGTGGGAAATTTAGACTATGCATGTACACTTGTGCGTTTAAAACGGTAGAATCGGTAAAATCGCGTAAATGTGTAACGTGTTTGCCGAGCATGAAAAATTGATACATATGAGTTATTTTATGTATACATGCCTTAAAATGACAAAATAAATAAGTTAACGAGAGTTCGCGTGTTACGATGCTTAATTTATTTGTACGTTATGTATATATATTACGACGCGCAAATCGTAGATATATTACGTATAAACGGGTGTGTTAACGGATTTACATGATAATGGTCACCAATAAAATCATTCAAATCGCAAAATCTTAAAAATATATATATATATGAACTCATATATATATTAACGTGCCAACATAATCTAAAACGATAACTTTTCGAGAAAATCTCAAAGTTATTTGAAAATTCTAAGATACGGAGAAACTTAGGAATTTTTGTGATATATTGATTGATAAAATCGTTCCTACACATAATAGGATGTGTAGAAATCAATTTGTGGGATTGCGATATTTAAAATACGCACCCATAGGTGAGTGTCACTAAACCCACTCTTTTTACTGTTTTGTATATGTTTTGGGGGAAGAACATGCCAAAAAGGGTTTAATAATGTTTTTGGAATAAAACATACCTTTTGATATAAATTATATATTTTCGTTGAAAATATATGGATTGATAAATATATATATATATATATGTTTCGGGGAGAAACGGTTTTGGTGAAAATATATGTTTCGGGGAGAAACGGTTTTGGTAAATAAATATGTTTCGGGGAGAAACGGTTTTGGTGAATATATATATATATATATATATATATATGTTTCGGGATGAAACGGGGATTGTTACGGTGTTTCAGAGAAAACGACCGTGTAGTTGGGATGAATTTACTTGGTCCTAGGGATTTTAGTAAATTCGTACAACGTTTATTTTAAATTTGTCATATTAGTAGGATATATATATTGTACGTGAGGCAGGCATCATAGATGGCCTCGATATGGGCCATACGCAAGTGATGTCGTTTAATCATTTAAGTATTGCACGCGAGGAATTTTTGGTAGATCTATCGGGTTGACAACCCCGTCATGACCGGTCGCTCCGTGTCAAGTCAAACGACGAATTGATATTATGTTCATTGTCTAGCATTGATTATACCTTCATTGTAAATATATAGTTCGTAATGTCTAGCTAACTTACAAGTCCGAACGTTTGATACTATAAATCTAATATGTAAACTTGGGAAGATGCTCTTGGTCGGAGGTTCTTGAGAAACGCTTGCGACGGCTGACCTTTGAGTTATTTTTACAAGGAAATGAATTAACTTTCTTAAAAATTATATGGATGTTTTATAATAAACTCACCTTCCTTTTGTGTTGACACTTGATTTTAACGTGTTCTTCAAGTACTTGAGTCCGGCTTCGGGAATTATGGCGTATCTTGTGGTTGTTGATGCATGTGTGGTTTGAAAATGTGTTGGACAAAATTTTGAAACTGTTTGGGACAAATGTAATAAGATCCATAAGGATCACGATAACTAAACTATGTTATGGTTGTGCCGTGTTTTGAAACTTTATGTTTAAAACTTATGTTTTAATTAAGTTAAAATGTCCAACAATTAGATGCATCGTTCAACAAGATATTAATGGGCACCAACTTCCGTCACCACTACGTTTTATATTCCGCTGCGACGTTTTTGGGGTGTGACAATCTCTGTGTTCCAATGTTCCTGAGATGATGGAATTGTTTTGTCGAAATGTGTTCGCAGAGTTAGGTACGTGGGAATATAAACCAGGTTGGACTAAGAATTAGTCACAAGGCACAGAGTAATAGGGTCAGAGGAACTTTTGTAGTTAAGCATAAAGGATAAAGGATAAAGTGTAAGCATACGAGGGATTCTTCATGTTTCGCTTGTAGGTTGATGTTGAAGGACTTACCCTAAAATTCTGGTAGGGTTTTCGATCAAAGCAACAGGTTCTGGTGAGAATATTAGTTTCATTAAGACGCTTACATTGGTTAAAATATATAATGAGGGATTTCATTGATGAAAGGTCAATGTGTTCGAAAAACATCTTCAGTCTGATAGTTGTGCCTATCAACTACCGAATGGGTTTATCGGTACTACTTAGTCACTGAGTGGTTTAAGAGACCTTCTATTGGCAGTGGAAGTTTTAAGCATGAAAATCATAGGTTAGGACAATTTATCCACACACAAGGTTTCACAAGGATTCACATGCATCGCAAATTACAATTACGTGTGCACCCGTAATGATAATTTGGTTTGCATGTTCACCCTAGTTCCTCCTATCTTGTGTTACAATATCTCTCAATTGGATTGTCAAGTATGGGGTATTGCCAAAAGAAAAAAAAATGAAAAAAAATCATCGAACACGTAATCATCAAGCATACGTTGATCTATTAGGAGTTATATGGGAAAGGATAGTCGGGAATCGTTCGACCCGAGTCAATTATAGCGGATTGTAGATGGACACGTGCACATGGAACAACCATGTACATGGAATGTGACTTTGAGAGATGAAATTGGTTCATTAATGTAAGTTCCGGGAAAAGCAAGGCAGTCGCTTTACCATCCGAGTCAGGATAGGGTTCGGGTGTGCGATTTGCAAAGTGTTCTCAGCTTTGTGGTCAAACATTTTCCAAAGAATGTTAATCAAAGATGTGGACTCGTGAATACAGGGTTTAGAAAATAAAGTGACAACATCCTGGTGCCAATGGATTTTTGTATTAATGTGTGCATCGGGTGGGCTTCGACGCAGTGTGCCTCACGCGAGGCCTACGTGTTCAGGTTGAAGGAAATTAAAACTAGTGGGGTCGGGGTATTGTCGTTGGTAGGTGGAGAAGGGGCTCGTTTTCGATGAACCCAACTCCCAAGAGATATATGTTAAGGTTGGATGTCGTCCCAGACATGGACCTGAGAGAGCTCACCATACCCGATAGTACCATCGGTAGGCTCAAGTCGGTGTTTTGTTCAGCTCTGCGGTGTAGGAAGAGGTGCAGATGGTTGTGAGTGAGAAGTTCCTCAAGAGGCTCCGTCTCACGCCCCTCGGACATGAGTAGATACTTATTGGTGATCCCACAAAGGTCGCCACTAGGGATGAAGATGCAAAGAGATTGATGTGTTCCTCGTCATTAGAGAGTGAAGTGGATGATGTCGACATGCCCACAATTTCAATGTATTTTTGATGCCATGTACATAGGTATATCATGTATGGGTGTTCTTGTATGTCATGTATGAGTGTCTGTGTTGGTGTGTGACTAATGCAGTGTCTAAGGCTATAGACTAAGTTTACACTCTAATGCAAACCTAGTTCGCTACAACCATTGGCTCTGATACCAATTTGTCACACCCTCAAATTCCACATGCGGAGTTCTACCGCGAGGCGCGTGACAAACAACGATCACAGTCATTAGTTATACTGAACGACCACTATATGAGTTTAAAAATTTTTCTGATTTGCTCATTCATGAGAAAACACTGTTTATACAAATGAGTTGCGGAAGCGTATCAATTACAAAACCAAAATGGTTAAAGTAATTTAAAGCTGAGTCTATTTGTTTGATAAAATCAATGCGACCCCAAAATGCAACCTAGTCCTGATGTGTGCTACCTTAGTAACCTGAGAAAGACATGCAAGAACAAGTGTCAACACTAATGATGAGTAAGTTCACATGTTTTAGGTTACAGTTATAAAGTAAGTTGTTTCCCAAAAGTTTTCCACTGTTTCAAACTCGAAACAGTAAGTTGTAGTGTTTAGCAGTTACTTGTTATATTTGTCGGTAGCTAACCAATGTTACATCACGAAAGAGTTCAAAACCGAAGCTGACTGTTGTTGCCATCTATCACTAACCATGGTGATAAGTTAGGCCACTTCTACACCCGTTGACCATTACCGGTCTAGTTAGCGCGACTAGCTCGAGTGGGGCTTGTCGGGCCTAGTAGTACTACTCAAAATTCCCCCACTATCCACCCAATAATAACGGTCCGAGATTTGTGAGGATTTTATATGATAAAATGCTACTTTGTGACCATAACAATATAACAAAAACTCTAATTATTGTGACGTTACCTTACCGTAACGTTATGACATTACTTTACTGTAATGTGGTACATGCTTTCTCCCCCCGTGTTTTCGTAAAAGTTAAAATTGTAGGGGCCGTGAACTTACTTTAGTGTTGCTCGGTAAGATATACGTGTATGCGAGTTTAAATGGTCAACCACGCCCTATTATGGTTAGCATGGATTATTAGTGTGTGTTTATGCAAGTCACAAAAGTCTTACACGAATCTAACACATAGCATGCGAACAAGTTGACACATTGTTATCCTATCGTGTGGTTTCTTGCACGTGTTCACAACATAACCTACGGCATCTTATAAAATGTTCATATAAATTCTAAACAAGTGTAGACACTTAGAATAGCATGATTGACCCTTATGAATTAATAGCATCATGCATTGCAGTTCACTGAAATTAGGTTGTTTTCAGAGACACACTTACTATACTTACGGAGCTGCAAAAATTATGACCCATTTATGTGATGTGAATCTTGGTTGGCGAAGCCTTGTGTATAAATTTAAGGGCCTAACTCTTTACTGAAAAATTTAGAAAAATCATTTACTATGCAGTGACCAGATTCATCACTTTCTGACTGCAGCTTACCGAAAAATTCATTTAAAAATCCCTGATTACCCGATTGATCCGATTCTACTTGGAGATTCGTTTAAACACCTAATACCTCTACTATATAAATTTCATGACCTAACTCCACATATTCACAAAGATATGACGTAAAACACAACACACAAATTCTGCAGAAAACTGCAGCTTTGACCACTGAAATGAATTAAATCTTTTGACGGACCAAACGAGGTCCAAAAATTATGAAACTAGCGCGGTTTGAATCGTATTTCAGAGAGGTTCATTATAGACTTCAGAAAAACACATTTTCGCTAAGTTTGACCCGTTTACAGCCAGATGAAGTCGACTGTAAACACCAAACAACTTTTAACTTCCTAATGCGAGTGCTAACGATTCCGTTAACATGTTTGGTGATCATGCCACCTATCAACACTTTATATATCAGTTTATACCCGTCATTTATGGTATTCCTAATAACACCCACCCGCATTCGATTAACTAATAACAAAATCATTAACAAACCTAATCATGTTAAAGCATTATGTATGCATAACCGAACCCATGTAAACCTGCATGTACCAAGTGTTATGACCATGAACTCATCAAGAGACCTATTACGCATCAATGACCTTACCTAGATTAACTAAATCCGACACTCTAGCAACCATACAATCACTAACATTGCACCTGTTTCAACATTGAACAAAAACTTTATTAATTAAGCAAACCCTAGTACTCAAGCACCTCATACATCATCAAAATCACTGTTATACATCATCAAAATCATTGTTTATGAACAAAACCATAACAGTCATTATACAACACATGAATGCACAAAAAGACTCCACAAAACTTAAGATAACGATACCTAACAGCGAGTGAGATATGATCAAGCATTGGATCGAATTAAGGAGAGAGTTCTTCACCCTTTCTTGCGTCGGCAGAGGAGAAGGAACGAGAGCACAGTGTCGTGGATTAGGTTTTTTTTTTTTTGTGGTTAAGGTTTGATTTTCTTTGCTTGCATATCATACACACGCACAATACATGCATATCATACACACGCACAATACATGTATAGGAAAGTAGGAGGGTGGGCTGAATGTTTAAAGGGGATTGGGATAGGGATTATGGGCCGTAGGTGTAAAGGGCAAGGGGATGAGGGTTGGGTTTAATTTGCTTGGAGGTGAGGGAGGGGGTGATGTTAGTGGGTTTGCGCAAGAGTTTGGGTTCGGGGTTGGGTTGTACACACATTATTCGGGTTTCGGTTTCGGGTTGGGCCGTACTCATTTGTTCGGTTATTATTATAAAATATAAATAAATAATATGCTGCTAGTTATCTGTGACACATGCTTTTTATATTTTATTTATAAAAATAAACTAAGTTATAAATACATAACGAGAACTAAAACAGGAAGAATATCTGATTTTCCTGGATATCACATCTTATTGGTGCAAAAGTGTTTCACTTGACGTTTTCCTTAAAGTTGATAAATTTAAAAAAAAAATGGTCATTTAAAGAAAAAGCTAGTTACTTTCCTGTTTATTAATTTGATCGTCGGAAATAATTACATGCGAAGCATGTGTCCCTAGACATAAGTTTTATTAAAAATTTTGGTCAACTAGACTGTTCTATCAAGTTATTTGTAATTTAAATTAAAAGGCAAAAAAAAAATCAAAATAAAAAATTAGTAACTATTTTATTTAAAAAGATTGGTCAACTGGACAATGCTAACAAATGGATGCAATCATACACCCAACTTTTTTTACGTTTTCCACAAAATGATTAGAATATTACTGAATAAAAGGGTTTTCAGTTATATTTGATATATAAATTATTTAGAAATATCATTTCGCTACCTATTCAACAAACCATGTATGCAAGGCAATGGACATTTAAAAATTATACATTCAGACAGCTTATCATTCAGAAACGAACATTATACAAGGAAACAATACAAGTTTGGCAACCATAACACAAGGTACATGTTATATTTTGCGATTAAAAATGGAGTTGGTCGCAATGATATCATGTTTTGGTTTATAACCTTGGTGCAGGACGAGCCCGGGGTGCATCCCACTCGGTCACAATATGGTCGCGAGTAATCTCACTGAGCGAGGTACAGCCACTTAGTGCCATGGTTAGCTCGAATTCATCGCGTAACATCTGGAGTACTTTTCTCACTCCGGCTTCTCCTTCAGCAGCCAATGAAAACACTACGGGTCGCCCAATCTAAAATTTACACCATACCAAAGACGTGAGATCTGTAAGATTTACTAGGAGTGTGTGTATATGAACTGATTATTGCTCTACTTATAACACATTCAAACACTATATGCTACATCTCGTTGGTTTTAAAAGTTTAAAATCACATAATCACTTTGAAAACAGGTAACTATAACAAAAAGTTGCTTATTGCCTTAAGATTCATGGTTTATTTCACAACCAAAACTTGCTAACGAAAAAGATGGCCACAAAATTAGCTAACGAGAAACTGTCGCAAAATTAGCGACAATATCCAAACCGGTCACAAATCAACGCCTATTTTGCCAGTTTTCATTTCAGTTGCAAACGGTTGGAAAAACTAAATTGAAAATAGAAACTGATTAACGGTAGTAACACTGTCAAAAAGTTGAGAATAAAACAAACAGATTTAAAAAAAAAAATAATCAAAATTTAAAATATAATACCGATTTAAAAAGCAAAATTAAAAGTGGAATTTAAATTCCGGCCACAAAAAACAAATAATAAAACTAATCAAAATTTAAAAATTAAATACTGGTAAAAAATTTAAAATAAAAACATGAGCGAAACTAAAAGTAATACTCTAGTTTGCAGCAGTTTTAACGGTCACAAATACCCAGTTTTCTGGTAATGCTTGACAAAAGAAAATACTTACAAATATGCCAGAAGCTCCAAGAGCCAGCGCCTTGAACACATCAGTTCCACGGCGAACACCACCATCTAAGAACACGGGAACACGGCCTTGTGCCGCTTTCACAACCTCTTCCAACGCCATGATGGTGGCAGGAACATAATCCAGCTGGCGGGCTCCGTGGTTGGAAACAATAATACCTGCTGCTCCAGCTTGAATAGCTAACCTTGCTGCATAAGTAAACATTCTAACCATCAGCTAACCGAAAAAACAAACCAAGGGGGTAATTACAAGCGGTTTTGATCGCTTGCACTTACTGTCCTCAGCAGTGATCACACCCTTCACGAGGATTGGCATCGTGGTGATTGTTTGCAGCCACTTCACGTCCTGCAAGAACACTCGAGCCACAAAAGTTACTAACCTGAGCCATGAGAACCTACAGTTTGAAAAAAAGTATACCTTCCAGCTCAAAGTGCGGTCGATCTGACCAGCAACATAAGAAGCTAAACCAGAATCATTAGCCTGCGTTGCAAAGTTGCATTTTAGAAGAAGAACTAAACATATACAAAAATTCGAGAATCTCGATATTCCATAGGTCTGTTCAACTAGTTCACGGCTCGAAGCTTGCTTGATAAAAGCTTGCTCAACATCTTTTCGTCATTGAACGAGCTGAGCTCGCTCAAGTTAAGCAGACTACGTTCCTGTCCTTAGTTTGGAGTTTGGACTTACTTCATCCATCTTGCCTAGGTCCAAGCCCTCAAAGTTCTTCAATGTCAAAAATGGTGGTAATGTGAACCTGTTTTTGATGTCCGCTTCTCGGCGCCCGAGCCTAGGTGTATCAACAGTAAGAGCAATAGCCTTGAAACCAGCTCGTTCAGCTCTTCTCACAAGCTGAGCAACCACGTTCCTGTCCTTGTACACCTGATATTGATCAAGAACATTAGCTTGCAGATTACAAACCAAAATAGAATGTGAAATAGTAATTTTGCTCACATAAAGCTGGAAGAAACGGATTCCGGGTCCTGTTGAGGCAACCTCTTCAACACTTGATGTAGCCCATGATGACAAAGTCTACAAAGTGGACAAACTATTAGGACATGATGATACTTCCTCTTTGTAAATCATAAGGAGAGATGCACAACCATCCTAGGCCCGGCCCGAGCCTGCTCCCTTTATTTAATTCCATAGTCTGGTTGGGCAAACCTAGGGTGGTTTGTGCCGCGTATCGTAATCCTAGTCCCATATCCGATTGTAAAACCGTGTCTCATACCCGCCTAGTATCTGTCGGGACTCGGGTGTACCCGTTAGTTTGTTAAAAATTAGCCGCTGGGATATCCAAATACATTTCTTACCATTTTAGTTTTTACATATTTTATTACCAAAAGAATTTAAAAATACAAAAAGCTAAAAATTAGTGGATTTACTATTACTTTATTAACCAAGGACAGAGAAAAATAAGAACACATTTATGGGTATGGTTCAGGTAAACATATATGTATGTTTTAGGTAAATGGGTTGGGTATCACCGTATACCATACTAGCCAAAATTTATAAAACTAGTCCAATACCCGAATAGTGGTCTAATAATCCGTCCTGAATGTTTCGGGTTTACCCGTTAGGTTCGGGTTCGTTTGCTATCCCCTAGGCCAATCCAAATAACGGCTACATAATTGTTTAAGCCTAAACGTCCGTCCTAGCCACGGATTGAGCCCTTTAGGTCGGGTTGAGCCCGAAAGTTGATTATCAACCTAGTCTAGTACGCACCTATCTATCATAAATAAAAAAAAATCTTAATTGTTGTTCATATAAAGCTACAAAAATACAAACCATAATAGTTCCAGCAGAAGATGCAGCTCTTGCTGTTGCATATTCACCTTCATTGAGAATAAAGAAACCATTGAGAATAAAGAAACCGTGTTAACAGAGAAACATAATCCATATAAATCTCTTCTTTTCCAGCACAGTTCATTGTTTTTAGCAACATAAACAAACCACACTGAACTAAGTAATAACGTGTGTTCACCTTCAGGGTGAGCCATCTTCTGCATGGCTGTTGGTGCAAGCATTATAGGCATCGAGATCTTGAATCCCAAAATTGTGGTAGTCATGTCTATCTTGCTCACATCAATAAGGATACGCGGCCTAAACCTGTTTTGTCATCAAAACAAACACTCTTAGGATACGTGCGCAAGAACATATTATTACAAATCCAAGAAAAGCTTGGGATCCTAAAAACATAAACATAAACCGTGCTTACAAGATTCTTGAGAACGCGTTTCGGTTCTCTTCAAGAGTCCACTGATCCTCAGCACCAGATGCATAGTAGTCATAGACCATCTTTGGCAACTTCTCCTTGGCAATAGCCTGATACTCGGTGACATTTGTGACCTCCATTTCTCTTCACTACCCGCGTAGTTTCTGCAAGAAAATCTTGATTCGTTACAAAAAAAATACGCGAATTACATTGTTATGTTCGTAACCCAGTTAGTTTTTTTTCCAAATTTCTGTGCCTGAATAGTCTAAAATCAGCATAATCACGATTTATGCTGAATAACTTCAAGAAAGTGCAACTAGGAACACTTTTGTACACCACAAATGAGCATACGAATGAAGAACTAATGGAATTAAGAAAGAAATTATACAGCTTTACAATGAACACATAAACAATGACATGATCAAGAAAGACATAAAACAACGAATTCATGCCGAGTAACTTCAAGAAACTGCAAGTAGAACATTTTTGTACACTGTATACTCACAAATCAAGATATCCAAGAACAACAGCTATACAATGAACATATAAACAATAATATGGTCAAGAAGGCCGTAAAACAACAGATTTAAAAGCCATAAAACAGTGATTCATGCTGAGTAACTTCAAGAAACTGCAACTAGAACATTTGTGCACTCTGTATACTCACAAATTAATATACCCAATGAATAACAAACAAAATTAAGATAGAAATTATACAGCTTTATAACGAACACATAAGCAATAATATGATCAAGAGAGCAAACCTTTTGGGACTTGGTGGAAAGAGCAAGCAACAAGTGAAGTAACAAGTATAGATAAGCAAAAAAAATTTAAAATTTTTTTGGAGTTGCAAGACAAAGACTCCTTGTAGATAAAGTGATAGAACGGAAGAGGGTGTGTACCAAAAAAAAAAAAAAAAAATTAAAAATCTAGAAAATAGATGCAGACAAATGAAGGGATGAGTAACATGAGGTGATAAATTGAAACCAAATGGGTGATTCTCCTCCACTGGATTGCCCGTGTGTCTCATATTTTTTTCTTCATTATCATCTTACAATATCTAATATCTGCCCCAAAATAAGAGTTTTTTTTCAAGATTTGTGATACCAATTTCTCTCTCTAAAAGTCCTTCCGATCTGCACTACAACCACCACCAAGAAAGAAGAGATAGAAATTGAAACAAAACCAAGAATATTATCATTAAATAGACACAAAACTAACATCAAAATTACAAATGGTTTATTAATTGTGAATCTTGCATGCAAGTTATAGTTAAGGGGTGTTTAGGATTGCATTTGTAGACTGATAGTGCTTTGAATACGCAAATAATCACTTCTGGTTCTGTTTATCTGATGATTGTGATATCACACAGCAGATTATGTTGGTTCAGGCCCCACTCTTTTCTCACTCAACAAACTCACGAACAAGAAGATATTTTAATGCTTCAATAGTCTGTTATTTCATTCACCATACTAGGCCCTTTAAATAGCCAACCAATACACGTACACAATGAGAAAAGGTAAACAACTAACACCCTAGTAACCTGCCACTAAAACAAAAGACTCGGACTTAAACAACAACTACACAAACACACGTGTTTATGACCTATTCTACTGATGACTCAGCACTATGACCTGATTTTGACCCGTACTCGACCCTAACCGACCTGAACCCATCAAGATTAACCCAACATTCACCCCCTTAATCTTGATGTCGGTTCTTTGTTACTTGCTTGTCTCTCGGTCGCAATCGTTCTTGCTCTTCTTGTTATCTTTCTTGCCTCTTCCCATTCTTGCTTTAATAGGTTCTTGCATGCTTCCTTGCATCAGTTTCACAAGCTACCTGTTTGCATGCTTTCTTTGATCCACCGGCTCATATGGCCTCCTCCAAATTGCCAAAAGTCCATGTCTTCATGCACATGATATCATGCATACGTAATCCATTATGGCCATCCCCACTTATCATGTATCTTATCTTCAATTGATTATAACCTGCTTCACTTGGATGCTTGGCTACTTCAATGAATTTGATTGCTACTTTGAACCATAAAGGTTCAATCTTTCTACTTTCTATTAGTCACACATGGTTTTCGGTCTTTCTCATTCTAATGTGAACACTTTCGGTCTCCGGTTCACGACGCGGTCTAATGCGAACTCTCGGTCTTTGTTCGCAATCACGGTCTTTCTTCTTGGTCTGATGTGAACCCCTTCGGTCTCAGTCTCTGGTTCACAGTTTCGGTCTATTGCTCGGTCTTTCGGTCTAAGCTTTCTTCAAGATAAGCTTTATTCGGTCTACCGTCTTGGCAAGGCGAACTGATTCGGTCTAGGTCACGCCGTTCGGTCTATCACGGCTTCAGTTCTCTTCTTGCCGGCGACGATCTTGCAATCGCCGATGCTTTCTTCAGGAGAGGCGACGGTCTTCCTCGGTCTTACTTTCTTTCGGTCTGGCTGGCAACCGCCACCGTCTTCTTTCTCTTTCTCGCGGTGTGGCTACGACTTTCTTTCTTCTTTCAGATTCACAAAGAATCGTCACGGTGAGTTACACATACTCATGATCACCTTTTTTTTCCTCTCGTTCACAGAGAATTTAATTCACAGACAATTCTCTTCAATCAGACTCAACACAGAACCTGATGCGATCACACAGATCGTATTCTTCATCCTCTACTCCCGGCTCACTAAGAACCATGTTTGGTTCACACAGAACCCGCTTCTCTTTCGGTCTTTCTCGGTGACCTCTCTTTTCTTTCTTCTTCGATCACCGATAACTTTCGCTGTTGTCGTAAAACTAACAGCCTTCTGCGAATTCATTCTCTCTTCTTATTCTTGCAGTTTGAAGGGCTGCTACCCTCTTCTCGCGTAACGACTCTCAAAACGGCGAACACCGTCTTCACCAGCTCTCGTTTCTCGACCCTCGCTCTGATACCAAATGTTGGTTCAGGCCCCACTCTTTTCTCACTCAACAAACTCACGAACAAGAAGATATTTTAATGCTTCAATAGTCTGTTATTTCATTCACCATACTAGGCCCTTTAAATAGCCAACCAATACACGTACACAATGAGAAAAGGTAAACAACTAACACCCTAGTAACCTGCCACTAAAACAAAAGACTCGGACTTAAACAACAACTACACAAACACACGTGTTTATGACCTATTCTACTGATGACTCAGCACTATGACCTGATTTTGACCCGTACTCGACCCTAACCGACCCGAACCCATCAAGATTAACCCAACAGATTAGTTATATCTGATTTTGATTATACCATATTGCATAATCAATATCAGAATTCAAGCACAAACAATCCCTTAATGTGATGTTTTCAGGAAAGATATTTGATTCACTCAAGAAAATCATATCCAGTCTTCAAAAAACTACTTGGAACACCTTATTATTATTATTATTATTTTTGAACGGTAACTTTTTTAACAAAAATAAATATTTATTTTTTAATTTAACATCAAACGGCTATGTTTTAAAAAAATAAAATTTTATAATTTTCAATGAATATTAATCTACTTCAGCTTTTATTTAAACCTACACCAAATTCATATCAACCTCAAACATTCAAATTTTCACTCTCAACCAATCTTACACAAACCTTTCACTCTCATCACAAATTCTTCCACGGATTACCAAAGATGTTTCCAAGAAATGTTAGGTTCCGGTTTAGACCCGAACTAATCTACCAACATCCTACTATACCAAAACTATGCGTTACCTAATCAACCAGGATCCATGCCTTCCCATTTCCAACAATTCGGGTACCATCCCTCAACCAGAAACCAGTTACCAGTTCTATGGGTTACCTCGACAAATGGAGACATGTTTCAACCCCAATGTCCATCCGACGCCCGTGTACAATGCCCCGGACACCCAGCCATCCGGTACATCTACACCAACTCCTTCTACTGAAAAAATAATGGGAAAAAGTGGTTGGTTCAAAGCAGAAAGTTATAATTCATAAGTGGTCGGTTGATGAAGAAGTCGCTCTTACACGAGCTTATCTTCATGTAACTACTTGTGTTGTAGTCGGAAAAAATCAAAAGAGCACTGATATTTGTTTTTGTGAAGAAATAAATCACAAGTACAGCCGAACGAAGGAGAAGTTGAAGTCACATTGGCATTATATGGCCACTCCCACAAATCTTTTTTGTGGAATTTACAATCGCCACAAAAATTCCCATAACGGTTACTCTAATGAGATGGTCATTAATCGGGCCAAAGCGGAGTATGAACACAAACATAATATTCGTTTCAACTACGAGCATGTTTTTCACATCATGAAAAACGAGCCGAAATGGCATGCACCACTACCAATGATGTCAAAAAGACAAAGGCATCCGAGTCGAGAGTGTATACATCGTCTGTTTCTAATGTGGTTAACTTAGACGACAATGAACTCCCGCCCATGGTTCAGAATGTCAATTTCCAACTCGATGTGTAACACCCCGACCAAATGCAATAACATCGGGGCATCACTTGATAGATTATTCCAAAGCACATGGAAACTAAAATTTACATATTTATTTATTAATTTGAATAACGCAATACATCAAGAAACAAGTAATACAAAATACTTTGTGTTAAAATTATCTAAGTCCCGTTAAGCTTCCAATGCGAGTAGTAAATCTTGTAAACATCATCAAACTCTATTACCTAAAACATGTGGAAAATAATGGGTCAACTTCTAAGAAATTGGTGAGCATACATAGGTTTGCAAAATTAAGTAAGTAAGCATGTTAAGTGTATCTAAAACTATATTGTGAAAACAACACTTTGGAATAAATGGTGTGTACAATCAAACCTAGTGACTAAACCAATTCGAAAACCAAAAGTTTGTATGTATGTTGTTTCAATCATCTTGGGAAAACAATGTTGGATGGGTTTGTCAGACCTATAACGCTATAATCTACTATAGTTGGGATGTACGTAGTTAATGATTGTATGTGTATTTAACTTGTAAGTGTTCTTCCTAGTCTTGTTATTCATTTTCAGCCATTACAAGCTGAAAGTCAAACAGTTTGACTACCGTTTGACTTTCAGTTTTGACCATGAATTGGTCAAGTCAAAGTTCAATTGAACTTTGCAACGTGATCGTAATCACGATGGTTATAGTCCCTTGCGACTATACCTACTGATTACCACGTTGACTAGTCGAAGTGACGAGTCAAAGTTTCGGTCAAAATGCACGATTATGTGCATTTTGCGACGGAACTATTTTCAGGTATCAAAACACTTTGTTTTGATACCAAATCAGTTTTCTAACTCAGTTAAACATGTATTAACATGTGTAACTCGTCACTTCTAGTATAGTGCTTGTTTAGGTTCGTAAGTCAAGCGGTCTCGACAACCGCTTAGACTTTCGAACCTGACCCGTTTGGTCGATCATTAGGATCCGACCAAACATATATTGTGACCATAGTTGTATAGGGAATAACCTTCCGAGATTATACCTTATGGTCATTTCGTTTGATTAGTTGTATGATAGGTAGTTTATATGCCTCATGAAAATGACCAAAATGCCCTTTTTGCGCATAAATTCAATTTAAGCATATGTAACCTAAATTTTGACACTTAAACTGATATTGCAACATTACTAAACATGTTTAGGCATATAAGACTTATCATAGGACTAGTTAGACCATCCGAACGCGCAATTGCGTAAATGACGTATTAAAGTAGCGTAAACTACCTTAACGGGTCATAACGGGTCAAAAGCACTTACGATTCATTCCAAATCAGAATGTAGACTATGTTAAACCATTTCATATGAGTTCCAAAACTCATTTGGTTTACAAGACCTCATTCTATCCGATTCCTTCGATTATGTACCGATGCTATAACATAGTTACCAATGTTAGGACACATTAGGACACGTACGAAGCTTTGACACTTCACTTGATTCAAGGATACTTAGCAATCCCAAGTGAGTACATAGTTCCCCTCTTTTATACTTTTAATTGTTTTGGGGTGACTCATATGTGCTAAATGTTTTTCAAGTTTTCAAAACAAAGACTATGGTCTATATAAAACTCGACGATTTCAATAATGTGAACGAACTTGTTGGTGCATTAATCGAAAGATGAATGACATTCATTAGCTTTGATCAAGCCGACCAGTAGTATGTTATGGTACCATAGGATTTGACAAATCCCGGTATCGGACTATCCCCATGGACTTGGTGGGTAATGTGGGTAACGACAGAATCTGTTATTTTAACAAACCCTTTGGTGGTTTGTTAGTCGATGTTAAAGAGGCCTTTCATGGTATATTAAAGATACCCCCATGGGTGGTATAGTCGAGTCACACAGGTTTGAATGTATTCATTAAAGAACGACCAAAAGTTGTATTTCACAATTAAAACACGGACGATTGAACGATGGTTTATAACACGGACGAATTGAACGATTTGAACGATATGTGTTGGACTCTGTATGCCCAAGACACATATTAAATTGATGTGGCTAGTACGTTATGATCCAAGTCGAGTCATACCCAATAACAAGCTAGACAAACACTTACAATATTTATTTATGATATGATCAAATAAATAAATATCAACACTTAGAATATTTAGAAATTGGTTTTCTAAATAATTGCACTTGACAAATTAATAAATTATATGGATAATTTATTTTTGAGAGAGTATTTTATTTTGTTATTTAATGGGTTAAATAACATAATAAAAAATAGCATAAGTCTTATAACATATGATGTTATATTTTATAAAAGGTTATAAAATAAACAAAGACTTATATTTTATAAAAGATTTGAATTTTTTTTATAAAAATAAAGGCTAGGCCGCCCCCCCCCCCCCCTTCCCAAGACATAAAGTGGCCAATAAAATTACTTGCATGTGTAGGAGGAACTTGATTGGGTGAGAATATGGTCCTATGAACATGCATACAATTGTCATAACTAGATGGCACATGATTGGGCAAAGGGTGTGGTTATTTCTCTCACATATTTTATAAAGATTTGAAGTAGTAAACTTGAAAAGAACTTGATGAACATGGCTGAAAATGGCTGCCAATTTTCGTCCTCATGATGCTCATCCAAGAGAGTTTTTCAAGTTGAGAAATCAAGTGTAAGACTCTCTAACAATCGGGTCATGTATGGTTGATCTATTGGTGAGTTTCAAGTTCATACAACAAGTGCAAGAACTCAACAAAAGGTCCTCTAAATTTCGGCCATATGATGGTTCCAAGAGGGTCTTTCTAGTGAGTTCATAAGTGTAGAAATCCTAGCTAAAACTAAGGTGTTTGTTGGAAAGCTTGGGGTATACAAGCTTGAGGTCTTCTACACTTGGAGGCAACCGTTCAAGAAGCATCACCTTCTTCATATCCATTACTCCTTGTACTTCAAGAAGGTAGTTTTCTAAACATCCTATGGTTGTGTTTGATAGTATACATCTCATATATGGATCCGGGTTTTGGGATTTTGCATATAAATGGTTTTATATCTTATAAAAGTAACATGTTTTAAACCTTTTTTCCGCTGCGTTTTTTATTTCATATGGATGAAATTGCTTTGATAAACATGTTAAAATCCCATCAATGGTATCAGAGCCGCTTATATGAGTGCATGCTTCAATAGACTTAAAATTTTCGGGTTTGGTGAAAACCCTATGGCCGAAATTTTAAGTATGGTTATCCCTTTGTTTTTCAAGATTATATTCTTACATGCATAAATGAATCTTGAAAAATTATTTCATATGGATGATTTGTTTGTTTGGACAAAACTTACCTTTTCGGTTTTTTGGACATAGCCGAAAATAGTTATTAAAAGGGAACCATTTTTTTATGCTTCTTGAAATTTATATATATATATATTTGGATATATATTTTGGTGTTCATAACCTAGCCATGACCTTGTGTGAATATGTTTGTGTTTGTGATTTTAGTTAATTATTCAATGGGTTGTAATAATTATTAATTTGTCTTCCATTTGTAAAGTTATGTAATTTATTTATTTTCATTTGGTATGTAAAATAAATAGATTAGGTGCATTTTATTTTACTAGAAAAAATGTATTAGGATATATTTTGTAAAAGAAGATGCACACAAAAATGCGGTTTTGGTTTTGCCAGTTTCGGGCATAAAGGACTTCATAGTTCTAAACGGGATTTTAGCCCGATAACCGAAACACATTTTTGAAGTCCAAAGGAGTTTGGAGCTGAATTAAAGTACATTTTGGAAGCTCAAAGAAAGTGGTGTAATCACAACACAAGAAGGATACTTGAAGCATTTGGATGCGGGATCAAGTGGGAATTCAACGACACATTATTTGTGTCAATACTCACCCTTTAGGAAGGACCTTTTGGCACACTTGTTTCGGCTAACAAGTGTGGTCAAAATAGTTGGCCATGGTTATGCACCTATTGTTATACATGTTGTGCTTGTGTGGTTGTTTATTTATGTTGTTTAGATGATATTTGGATATGCATGCTTAACAAGCTAATAATCAACAACAAGCATAAAATTGGTTCTTTACAAGATCATTAAAATTGGTTAATAAAAGGTTATTAAAATTAATGATTTTATAATAAAATGGGTTTTATTAAAAAGAACCTTGAAAATTGATTTTCACTAAAGTACCAAGGATTTGAATGCATGCAAATATATGGTACATAAAGTTTTCTAAACTAGAATTTTGAAAACTCAAAAATCCCTTTTATAAAACAAGTCAAACACCATCCTTTTATACAACACTCGAAACACTTGGGAACTCTTTTGTGGGATAAAGGTCACCTAACCATATTTGAGGAAACTTGTATGTTCGAGGTGGGTTTACCATGTTTGTGGGATAAAGGTCACCTAACCACTTATGTGTATAAACTCACACGTGTGTGTAAGTTGGACGACTTGATTTGGAAACCATGAACTTAGGGTCACCGAAGCATGGCGAACAAACGGTGTTGATGGGATTAAACATGCCAACTAAACATAAAGATGTTTAACCGATCCCATATGGCTAGAAGTTGCAAAGAGTTGCAATTGTCAAACGTTGACTACCTTGTTAATTTAAATAGAGGGATAAAGGTCACCTAACCGATATTTAAATGTAATGTTGGATTCTAGATTTTAATTATTAATTGTCTATGAGACACAAAAGGGTATTAATGATTAAAATATAATAATATCGAAAATACTAAAATTGAACCTTGTTAAATTTTGTAGATGGCCGCTAACAATATTTCCCAAACCGTCCGTAACCTATCACTAGAAAACGATCCTCATCCCGATGAAAATCTTATGGAAGATAAGGATGCCTATAACGATTGGATTAAGTATATCGAGGATACTTCACAAGCCTCTTGCCTCATGTTAGGAATTATGATTTCCGAGATTCAAAAGGTTTTTGAACATCATGAGCATACGACATGATTACCCAATTGAAGGAAATGTTCCTAAGGGTAGAACGCTTCGAAACCGTTCGAACGCTTCATGCATGTCGAATGGAGGAAACCCAATCGGACTCATCTTATGTCTTTAAGATGAAAAGCCACGTTGATCACCTCGAAGGGCTCAATATGAATAAAAGGATTTTATCCATTCTAACGATCAATGAGGGTGGCAACAAGAAAGGGCATCACCCCGACACCAAAGGAAATGTTGCAAATGGAAACGGGTAATTCAAAGGGAAATAATTAGAAAGGCTAAAGCGAAACCACCGAAACCAAAAGAGAAGAAGGCAAAGGTTGCCATGAACGATCCATGCTTTGAGTGTGGTGAGATAGGGCATTTAAATAGGAAATTGTCCAATCTATCTCAAAGAGTTGAAAAACAAGAGGGATGCTAGACAAACCTCAAGTACAATCTTAATAATACATATTGACCTTAATGTTATTTCTTCTAACACATGGGTATTAGATACCGGATGTGGAACTCATGTTTGCAATTCGTTGCAAAAGGTTCAAAAGAAATAAACATTACAAGAAAGGAGACTATGTTTTGAAACTTCCAAATGGTTTGGAAATTGTTTTAAAATGTCTTGAATGCTCCTAATTAGACTAGGAACATTATTTAAGTTTCCCTTTTGAGACAATATGTTTTGATTTAAAGTTTGTAAACAATGACATTTATATTTCGATGAATGACATGTTTTACTTTAAAACTATGCCTTCAAATGGTAGTTATGAATTGGTTCATAATAATACATCATTTGATAGTTCAATGTACCAAGCAATCACCAACAAACTCAAAATGGATTTGAGTGAGACTTATCTTTGGCATTATCGCCTTGGATCATGTAAACAGATGTCGCATGTAAACACTTCGAAAGAATGATCTTTTGGAAACAAATGAAATTGGTTCATTTGATACATGTGAATCTTGTTTACAAGGTAAAATGACTAAGAAACCCTTTAGTGGGAAAGGGCAATAGATTTCTTAGGTATCATACATTCGAATGTATGTGATCTTTTAAGCCAATGACTAGGAATGGTGAAAGATACTTCATTACTTTAACCAACAACTATAGTAGTTATGGTTATGTGTACTTGACACAAAGAAGAAGTTTTGAAACGTTCAGAGTCTTCAAAAGGTGAAGTACAAAATCAACTCTTTAAAGTTCTTCGTTTTGATAGAGGAGGAATCGAACTCTATTAGATATGGTTCGATCTATGATGGCTAGGAGCGTATTATCTCTATCACTTTGGGGTTACGCTTTGCTCTCCGTGGCCCATATGGCCCCAACCAAGAAAGTGGATACGACGTCTTTTGAAATACGACATGGAAGGGCTCCATCATTATCATATTTAAAAGGTATGGGTTGTGAAGCTTATGTGAAGCAATACACCCCAAACAAGTTGGAAGTACGATCCACTAAGTGTATCTTCGTAGAATATCCTAAAGATGATATAGGATATTATTTCTACGATCCAACAGAGCAAAAGGTATTTGTTGCTCAAAAGGCTGAGTTCTTGGAAGCTAAGTTCCTTGTGGAAGGAATTAGTAGAACAATGGAACTTGATAAGGATCGAGAACCACAAACCGATACACGTTTGGTTAATACTAGCATTCAACAAGAGGTTGTTGAAAAATGATCAAGTGGTTGATCAACACACACAATACGTTCGCAAATCTGGTAGAATTAGTAATCCACCTAAAAGATATGGATCTTTCATGGATGGATGCTACGTGGTAGATTCGGGTGAACCAACCACATACCATGATGCAATGTCAAAATTCGATTGTGACAAATGGATTGAAGCCATGAACGTATAGATGCAGTCCATGTATAACAACCAAGTATGGGAATTGGTTGTGCCACCACTTAACTCTAAAGTAGTTGGAAGTAAGTGGGTTTTCAAGAAGAAAACAATAATGCATGGTAACTTGGATACTTGTAAAGCGAGACTTGTAGCAAAAGGCTTCA